>OU015493.1:94578290-94813290 GCA_907164885.2 Dolomedes plantarius | reverse complement strand
ATGTTGACCAAGTATCAAATGATTAAATTTATAGACTTCTGTGAAGTGTGGTTCCTGCCAAAATCAGTAGCCAGAGTAGCCGCCATTGTTGGAGATCACCGCCGCCACACGCCTCGGCATTGATTCAAAGAGACTTTGGATGAGTTCTTGGGGTACAGCAGACCAAGCAGCTGCCACACGTTGCCAAAGTTGATCTGCTGTGGCAGCTGGGGATGGAATCTGGGTCAATCGTAGAGCAACCATGGACCACATGTTTTCTATCGGCGAAATATACGGAGAGCGAGACGGCCAGGGAAGCAATTCAATCTGGCGATTGACGAAGAACCGTTGGACAACGCGTGCCACGTGTGGTCGCGCATTATCCTGTTGAAATATGGCTGTGGGCAAGCCCTGAAGGTAAGGAAGGACAACTGGCTCCAACACCTCGGAGATGTAGCGCTGGCTGTTTAAAGTACCGGCAATGCGTACTAGAGGTGTGCGAGAGTGATATCCAATACCACCCCATACCATAATACCCGGTGCAGGACCAGTGTGGCGGTGCATAACGCAGCTGTTCAGCATCATCTCTTCATGGTGTCTCCAGACTCGAATGCGACCATCGTGGTGTTGCAGACAGAAGCGTGACTCGTCAGTAAAGATAATTTCATTCCATTCTGCCGTCCCCATCCTTCTGTCATCGCACCATTGGCGGCGGAGACGTCTGTGGTTCTGCGTCAAGGGTAGACAAAGCAATGGACGTCTTGCGGACAGACCACTCTGCTGTAAACGGCGTCGAATGGTACGCGCAGACACTGTATGATGCGTTACAGACTGCATGTGCTGTGCTATGGTTCGTGATGTGACTGAGCGAACCGTCACTGCCATGCGCACAATTTGCCTGTCATTACGTAAAGTGGTGCGCTGAGGTGGATGCGATCGAACACGCTGGTCCGTCGTACCCTTCTGCATCCAACGATCACATATCCGCATTACAGTTGTTTGGTTTCGTCCAACACGACTACCGATTTCCCTGAAAAATAATCCACAATCTCGGTAGGCCACTATCCTTCCTCTGTCGAACTCGGATACTTGATCAAAAGATGATCGCTGTTTTCGACGAGGCATAATTGATCGTTTTTTTGAAAAAACCTCAAGAAAAACACAATTGCCGAACTTGAAATCGTCGAAATCTCCAAGCCTTAAATAGCGCTTTGAAGTGGCGCCACAGGCGCCCGTGATGTGCGTCTGCGCTGAATTTGCATATCTCACCTCCGCTAATGCATGTTGTAAATTTCATGTTATTTGCATGTTTCCTTCAGGGTGTTGCATTTATAGTGGCCAGCAGTGTATATGTATATATATATATATATATATATATATATATATATATATATATATATATTCCTTGCAGTCAATATTATGAAAGAACCCCTTCCCCCCAAAATAAATAAATAAATAAAATAAAGAAACCTGCCATTTTTTTTTTCGGAAAAAATTTCTGGCCGCCATAGAGAAGTTTAAGTGTATACAAGTACATGATTACAATATTCATGCTATTGTCCCATTATACCGGACAGGATCCGACATACCGACTGAGACCCTCTGTGTTCAGATCCTTGCCGGTGCATACTATTGTCCTCTTTGTTATCAAATAAGTATTGACAATGAAATTTAATCAAAGTGTATGTAATTTAAGATAACAATAATTATAAAATTAAAAATTTAATATCAAAAATAATGCAATCACACAAAAATGGGTCTTACTTACATTTATATTATAGAAAAATAATCAGACATCGTTTATTTTTTGTGCATTTGAGATGTTTTTAAAGCATGCATTTCCACCCTGAGTTAAACCTGATAAGTAATTATCTGCGAATTCTTATCTCATCAAAATGAAAGTCATTTAGTCTATTGGAACCGGTGTGAGTTTCGTTTATGCCCCCTTTTTAGCGAACAGAATTCCAAGAAGTTCTCATTCCCGGGAGATACACATTTTCTCTATGTACATATTAACTGGATTTTCTGGTTAAATAAGTTACTTGCGGACACTGGAATGAGTTCATGGAAATAAAATCGTCGTAACTAGGAAGTGGATTGGGGACGCTGTATTGGAAGTAAAGGATTTGCAGGGTCGTTATATGAGATTGATATATATATATATATATATATATATATATCTATGAAGATTTCAAAGAATTTCAGCATGTGAAGGATGTGATATATTCGCTTTCAAGGAAATTGATTACTATTGCAGTGATATTCGATTAGTAATCCTATGTCAAAAATTTTGCCAAAATGTGCCAGAAAGGATTAAATTTATATGGGTAAAATAATGTATCGTGGTGAGGAAAAGGATGACAGCGACGCCCATTAACAATGGGTTAAGGCTACTAAAAAATTGGTAATTACATTACCCGAGCAACGCCGGGACGGGTACAGCTAGTATATATATATATGTCACGACCTGAAATTAAGTTAGTTGAAATTACTTAAATGGGGAACAAATAGTTAACGGAAAATTAAAGATATGGCAGCACCAATCAAACTACCTTTGATATTCAAGGTAACTTATAGAAATAAGATTACAGGATGTTTTTATATAATAGTAATCTTTACGCTACTGGGATTTGAAAAGTAAAACACAGAACTCGGGATTGCGGCTTACTGAACGGATGTGTATTGCGAGGAGGGAAGTTGAGCAAAGTGGCGAGATGAGGATGTTTGAGCCTTGGTCGATTTAAAGTTTAAGAATTAAGTATTTGATGATAATTTAAGTGTGTTCACTCCCGGCCACCACACAATACTACATCGAAATGGAATAAACATCTATGGACAATCAGAACTGTGTTAGAGACTTGTCACGTGTATATATATATATATATATATATATATATATATATATATATATATATATACAGTGGTACCTCGACTTACGAGGTTTTCGAGATACGAGCATTCTCTCTGCAGATTTTTTGCTTCGAGTTACGAGCTATAATTCGGGTTACGAGGAAGCTTCAGGTACCTCACCGCTAGTTTGCGCAGCGAACGCCATGTTACGTGCTCCTCAAATGAGAACGCGTGAAGCATATAATATTTATAACCTTTATATACAACTAGCTGAAAACCCGCACTTCGCTACGGAGTACATTCAAAGTAAAAACATCGGTGAATGTATGCAATTAATGCCAATATATATATAATAAATACGACGATCAATGTATATAATTGATGTAAAATATATATATATTTATAAAAAAATCTAAGGGATATTTTTATGGACAAAATAATGTAGAAGAAGATATTCAAATTAAATCTAATATAAATAATACTAAAGAATATAGTACAGTTAATATAGTACAGTTTCTAGAACATTTCTTTTACTGTATTTTAATATTTTTTTGGATAATGTCCAATCGTCTGCCGCATTAGCAAGAAAAAAAATTATATTTTGTCTATTTAGTTTTTATGCACGTGACGATAAATTTATTTAAAGTACCAGAAAAAGAAGTCACGTGATCAGCATTTAATAAATTAAATTCTAAAAATTAATCTTTAAAAATTCACCAAAAATCAGGAAATGAAGGTAAAGATTCGAAAAAGATTTCAGTTTAAAGGAATTTTTATGATCTTTCTCGTGATATAAATTTTATAACCCTCAAATTATTATTTTAAATGCAAACTTAAAAACAGTAAAAAAAACAGCTTAAAAATTTAATTTAAAAAAATCTAAGAAGAATTTTTCAAAAATCTCTCTTAGTGCACCCCTACACTATAAGAAGAATCGCCATGCAAAATTTCAGCCCTTTAGGTCCAGCGGTTTGGTCTGTGCGTTGTATGTCAGTCAGTCAGTGAATGAATGAATGAATGAATGAATGAATGAGTCAGTTACGGAACTGTTTTATATATATAGATTATTATACAGTTGTATACATATTATTCTAAGGATACTATCCAGTCTTAAACCGATATAACAGTCAACATTTATAGAGATAACAGTCAACATTTATCATCCGGAGCGGCTTGCTCTGCCCACACTTGAGTCGCCCACCTACACCGAACAGCGTCCAACATCTCTCACAGAGAAATAACTTCAATTCCCTCCTTCACACTGGAACCCCCATAGGGTGTAAGGGATGGGATGACCTTCGTCTAAAATCAACGAATACAATTTAATTATTTAGTTCAGCCTTTCTCCTCCTCTTCCATCAGCATCTTCAAATCTGATCTGCAAGGAAAATGTTGTACATTTCCCTTAATAAAACAAGTTTATTGCAGTACATTCTAGTGTATTGCATTTTTATACAATGTTCATCATTTATAAGTACATTTTTCTTATTTAAAAACATATAACAAAAAACTGCGGTATTTTGGGAGAGCCCGGAACGAATTAATTGCATTTCCGTTCATTTCAATGGGGAAAATTGATTCGAGATACGAGTATTTCGAGTTACGAGCTCCGTCATGGAACGAATTAAACTCGTAAGTCGAGGCACCACTGTATATATATATATATATATATATATATATATATATATATATATATATATATATATATATATATATATATATATATATACACATATTTGTGTGTGTGTGTGTGTGTGTGTGTGTGTTTGTTTGCCGTGTAAAGGGTCCCAAGTCCAAAATCGTAGTTTTGAGAAAAACGGGATTGAAAACTAACATGTTTGTGTTTTGTTTCACATATCCCAAATTTTCACTGATGAATAAAAATACATACATATATATATATATATATATATATATATATATATATATATACTATAAAGATTACGTTTGGGACTTTTTGCGCTGGTCGTTGTATTGGAATGGTCATTGTAATGAGCGATCGTTATAACGAGCGACATCTGTATTATATAGCCCAGCTGTCGTAAACATATTCAATATAACTATGCTTTTTATTCTAACTATGCTTTTTATTCCAAAGGACTTTAATATACAATAACATATGTTATATAAGATAATATGTGATTTAGTCTACCTCCACAGCAGTGAGAATTATTGAACTGAGTTTCTTCATTAAGAGCCGTAAAAAATGTCAGTGTAGTTATTTTAAAATTTGGTTTTAATCATATAGAAATATACAGTGGAATAAAGATATAAACATGCTAATGTGTACGGCTCTCGAAAATCTAATCAGTAGGAAAATACACTTTTTTTATTATTCAAAAATATTTCTTTTTTTTTTTACTGCCACAAACGTAAAATTCTCAAAACCGGATATAATTTTATCTAACTCCCTGGCAGTGAAGACACATTTGCTCTGATCTCCTTCTTTGAAAGGACTACAGAAAATGTCAAAGTGTAATTATTCAAAAATTACTTTCTTCAAGCAATATATAATGGAATGAGACTTTAAGCTCCGGGATTTTTCGTTAAGAGAACCACGGAATGTATCAAAATGTAATTATTGTAAGCTCAGGGTAATTACTAAAAGCTTTAGGTCTCTTTATTAAGAGCTCCATAGAAAATGTCAAAGTGTAATTAATTAAAAATTTAATTGTGATGTTTAAGCAACGTAGAATAATTAGAAAAACCATGAACATGCAAGTATGCTAGCACATCTTTCGTACACTTAATCTGTATGAACTTTTCTTCGGTAAAAAGAGCAAATCAGACAGGAATTAAATATAAAGAACAAAATGAGCTACATATACGAGTAAAGCTTGTCTTTAGATTTATTTTAAAGTAACTTGCCCGGTCAGACTTATCGCAACACTGTTAAGCGTAAAGTATGTTAAAAAAAATCTCAATTTGTATCTCAATTTGTATCAAAGTTATAATTGAAAAGAATATAAAATCTTTAATTTTTTTAGAATAAATTGATAAACGGCAGATTTATATATATTAACTAGCTGAATACCCGTGCTTCGCTACGGAGTACATTCAAATTAAATACAACGGTCAATGTATGCAATTAATGCCAAAAAAGTATATTTATAAAAAAATTGTATTGGATATTTTTTATAAACAATTTAATGTAGAAGAAAATATTCAAATTAAATACAACGGTCAATAGATGAAATTAATTTGTATGTTTAATATCCGTAAAACATACTAATTTGAATTAAATCCTTAAAAAACTTTCATTTCAATTAATCTATTGGTTAAATTTTATCTATTACCATATTTTAATATTTTTTTGTCAATTTATTTCGTTGTTATGCACGTGACGCAAAATTAATTTGAAGTATTACAAAAAGAAAAGAAATTTCGTGAGAAGCATTTAATTAATTAAATTCTAAAAATTAATCTTTAAAAATCCACCAAAAATCAGAGAATGGAGATAATGATTCGAAAAACATTTTAATTTTAAAGGAATTTTTAGGACCTTTCTCGTGATATAAAGTTTATAGCCCTCAAATTATTATTTTAAATGCAAAATTTAAAGAATGTTACAAAAACAGCTTAAAAATTTAATTTAAAAAATCTAAGAAGAATTTTTCAAAAATCTTTCTCAGTGCATCCCTACACTATAAGAAGTATTGCCATGCAAAATTTCAGCCCTTTAGGTCCAGCGGTTTGGTCTGTGCGTTATCTGTCAGCAAGTCAGTCAGTTACGGAAATGTTTTATATATATATATATATATATATATATATATATATATATATATATATATATATGATATAAATGATAGAAGGATAAAGTTATACTTGATAAATGCATGGAACATTTTAAATTAGAACATAGAAATATTCTCCATCGTAGCTACTCAAGTTTTCTGCACTTTTTCCATTCCGTAATTTTTATCACTATCTCCACTGTCACATATATAAGTCCTTTACAGTTTCTCCCTCATAGACAATTTTGAATTCATTTACATGTTATTTAACTTGTTCATATTTAATTAAATCCATACTATCATCAACACATAGTCATATATTAAGCTTTCCCAGGCCTTTTTAGGGTTTTTCCCACTGACACTACATAACTACACAGTCCTGGACTTGCGAAACGGGTAATGAGGTACATGAAGCTAACAAAAAAAGTGTTCTTTAGGAGAACAATCTGCTATTTTAAGATATCTGTCAGAGGAAAATAAGTGCTTTACTTCATAATTTGCTTTTACTGACCCAAATTAGCAAACACTTTTCCTTAATTTGGCAACTGAATACATACTGTATTTTGTCAGAATTGTGTTTCGAAAGATTGGCAAATAGTCAAGACTTAAATTAGTCATAGTATTTAAGCACCAGTTTAACTTGTTCAATATTTTAAATTTCTCTTAGCTTTTTATATATTCACGTATAAGTACATTCTTTTAACATTTACTCTACTTTTCAATGGATATATAATTAGAGGATTTCAAAAAGTAAAAATGGCAAACTTTATAAGATTTTTTAATAGTAATCAGTTTGTAGTTTCATTTTCTCCTCAGTATGTAAACAATTGAACGACGTTAATAATGAACAATTAACCACAATTTCTATTTATCCCCAAAATAATTTCAGATTAGTGATTTAAAAAAAGATTACCTTTAAATAAATAGAAAGATTACAATGTTCTGTGGTAATGTTTCTGAAAGTAAAATATTTTTGTTTTAAAATTTATTACCTTTAGAACAAAAACCGTTTGTTATTTGGAAAACAGAAAAATATTTATACGGCTAACTATTGACATTGTTTTAGCTCTCTACAATTTTTTTATTGTTTTTCGTATTTTGCAATATTTTATCTTTGTATGTTTTGAAAAGGACCACCTTCTTTTAAGGAAAAGTTCCAAATCGAAAGTCCTAACAGACATACATACACCAGATTATTGTTATTAAGTAACATGTTTAAAGCAATGTACTACACTTATTAAGAAATAAGTAAGTATAAAGAAAGAGTAAAAGTCCCCTTTAAAGCCTTTTCTAATATTGGAAAATGATTGTTTATATTAACACATTCATAAAATAGAACTCATCAAATCATTGCAAAATATTTTTGATTCGTTGAAAACAATAAAGCTTACTTAAGTCCCAGAATTTGCTAATCATTGCAAAATCGTAAAAGAAATTACATTAGCTGTAAAATCAAGAACAAAATAACATTTATATTAATCATTCTTTGAAACTTAAAAATAAAGTTATGCGCGAAAATTAAATCGGAGAGAAAAAGAAATTTCTCTTTGGTTAAAAATTTGTGTCGAGTTACAAGAGTAAGTGACATTAAATATATGATATACAATGCTGTGTCTAATTTAAAAAATTTTGTGGATAAAAATGATTGAGAAAATTACAAAAGCAAATTTCATTGGCGGCGAAGATTAAAGAAGGCTTATTTAATTAAGAAAAGAAATTAAAATTAAACTGACGAATTGGCGTTATCACCATTACTTTCTGTCTGAATCTTTTCTTTCTGTGCAGAACTATTGTGCAGCCAATTTAATTGGTAGGTTAAAATTTTTATCAGAATAAGACAAACTTTTGAACTCTTGATTAAAGAAAATTTTAACTTCTGTTTTACTTTAATACTCACATAAAAGTATGCTTTTGTATTCATACAGTTTTGTACTGAATGTTAAATTTCAAATTACTGAGTTGTCGTTATAAATTTTGCTTTGTGATATCGTAGTTGAGTAAATTTCCGTGGTTGAGTAATTGGGATTAGAGACTTTCTAGAACAATTTATAGCAGTATTTTCTAGAGTAGGGATTCCCAACGGGGTCCAGGTGAACCCCTTGTGGAGCGATGGAAGGTTCAAAAGGGTCTATAGTATTCCAGGGGTCTATTGGGGGTCGATGATAAATTTTTCTGTTTTAAAATTTAATTGAAGTTTTTTAATATATATATACAGATTTCCATAGGGTGGAGTGATCCAGGCATCTAAAGTCGAATGGCATGACTCTTTTATATATGTGTCGAATGCTGCCGTCTGCTTTTATTTGTGCACCAACACTAGGCAGAATTGGGGAAATCCACTGGACCTTTAGGGGGGAGATCACCTTAAAACCTTAAAAAAACTCAATTTTTTATTATGATGTTATTTTAAAGAATGGGATTTAAGGAATATTTTTAAAAAAGGAAGTCGATACTACAATTAGAACCGCTTTTAGGGCCAAATGTATAAAGCTAATAGTAAAGTAATTTATGGAAACTTCAAACTTTAAATGGCTTTTTCTAAAAACTGTTACAGCAATTTTTTTGTGAAAATTTTTATGATACTTCTTGTACATTACAATACATTTGCCTGAAAAAATATTTTTATGTGAGATATGGTAATTTTAGGTGTAGATTGAAGTATAAGCTATGGATAGAATATATATAAATAATTTAATATATATCCCTTATAGTTTAAAAAAAATCTGCACGAAATGCATTGACCTTAGATTCATTATTCATAAAACATTAATTTCTTTTTACATAAAATAATTTCTAATAATTTCCCAACAATTCTGCTTTTGTTTTCTAATAGATAAAACCTTGTACAATTCACCCTATTTATATTCCTTGTCAAACTGTTATCTTTTAGTGTTTTATGTGCAATTATTAGTATTATAATTATGTTGTATGCCGTATATTATAGTGAAAAATGTGAGGGGGGGTCTATGAAGAAAATCATTCTCTTAAAAGCGGTCAATGTGGGAAAAAGGTTGGGAACCCCTGTTCTAGAAAGTTAATTGTTCCGATTAATGAAAGGAAGAAAATTTTGCTATGCAGAATGGGAAAAGTATGTAAATTTCTTCTTTTAGGTATAAATCAATCATTTTATCTAAACTATTTAAAAATTATGAATGGAAGCACCTCTAGTCTTAACGGCAGTACTGCTAGTTTTAAAAGTAAAACTTTTAGAAGAATTTTAATAATTTTAATAAAAAATTGAATATATTAGCTGAATAAATATCTGAAAGATGTGATTGTCAGATAAAAAGCAATTTATATTGTTTATAACTCATGAAAATATAAAATATAATAATACAAAAAGGCCCTTGACAAGACCTAGATGGATTTAAAAAGAGGTCAAACAGTTGTATCTGTATAATGAATAGGAAAATTTCAGTGATTTATTTAAGGTATACCGTAATCTTGAGCTAGTTAAAAACTATAAGAATTGAAACTCTTGCTATGATTTATGTTTGTGCACCTTGACGTATTAAAGCTACTTTTATCTTTACGAGAAAAGAAAGAAAACTGCACCAATATAAAAATGAATTTATTAAGTTTCAATACATCTATTGACACTACAAGAAGTTGAAATTTCACACTCGTAGTCACTTCTTCTTTATGTCTATTGTTGAAAAACATTACACCGCTACTTACATCGGAAAAAAAATGTGAAAAATCTGGGATCTTCTCTTTTCTGGATTATGTCAAAACAGTAAGAGCAGAAGGAGGTTGTCAAAGGCTGTGATGGGTGAAACAAGATGCCAAAAGTACGTTTTTGAAATTTTGAAGAATTTAATAGACAGTGATGGTTGGCTGTTTGGGAACCTAGCAACAGAAATGGGCAAGGCATGACGTATAAAGTTCAGAGCTGAAAATTGTCGGAAGTGAACAAATTTATGGTAAATGGATGTTTAACATGATAAATAATATTATTCAAAATAACTTTAACTTCTTTTTTTTTCAAACTGGATAAATCATATGCGAGTCCATTTTGCATATTCATACAGGAAGAATACATTAAATCCTAATTTTACAACTAATTTAACTATTCCAGCTAATTTTCCAGCTTTTCATTTAGATTCTGTAAGGGAAAGAAAACTAATCTAAACTTTACTGAATATGTTATTAAATAATGATCACTTTCTATATAATAATCGAATATAGATTTTTTCTTACAATTTTAGGTACGCTATTTCAATTTAGTTATTGTCTTTCAATTGTCTAATTTGTCTTCTACCCTTTTTGATTAAAATAATCTGTTTTAGTTTTTATTTTCTTTATCTGTGAGCTTGATGAGTTATATAATCACAGTTAGGAATATTTATAGCCAGAATTGTGACAAAAGATGTCTCTTAGAGATGAACTTGCTAAAATCTCGAATAATAATTGTGCTGCTGTTGTAATGCCGTATTCTAATACTATTTGTATTATTTCATAGCATGTATTTTTTTGTAAAAAAAACTAATATTACATTTCTATGTCAATATATATTTATTTATACTGATATATGATCGAAGGTTTTTGAAAGGGATAAAGCTCCATTGTTCACACGTAAGCAATATTTATCTCTTAGAAGTTCTTTTTCACAACACATAGCAAATCATTTTTACATTTCTTGAGACTGTTATTTTATTCAGTCGAAGATTTATTCTACCAAAGCTACGTAGGAATTATTACCACTAAAAATAAATGATTGGTGTTATGTATTGTCAACATAGACTTACATAAAAGGTTAAGCTTTTCTTAGGTATAAGTGTGCACAATTCAACCTGCTAAGGGATTTTTAATATTGAGAAGGATCCTGAAAGTTGGCATGGGAATTGGTAATTTTGTTATTTGGAAATGGAAGGTAAATCAATTAAAAAAGGCTATTGACATATCAGTTTTAACATATCAGTTGAAAAAGACTATAAAAGTTTTGATCTAAAATATGTATGTATATACTAGGTGACCCGTGCGACCCTTTCGCTTACGATTAAAATACGATAAATTTTATAGCAAGGTTGGTGGTTTGTAGTAGGATGAAAGAAGAATCGGTTCATTTGTAACCGACAATAGTGCGTAATGATAATGCAAAACCGATTACAAAACAGCTACGAACACGAAACTAAAGGTGAAGCATAACACAAAACAGGTGAACATGAGATATACACACATCAAAATACCTTTGTAGACAAAATTAAAATTTAAGTATGACACAAACTTGTGTAAAATATGATATTTACATTAAAAAACCTCTTTGTGCACACTATTTGACTTAGCCGTTTCGACGCATCGAGAGAAAGCACTTTAGGGCCAAAAGTCAAATTTTCACGCCGATTTTTAAACAAAAAACAGTGTCATTCTGAATTGACAATTCGTCAGAGGCGGACAACTTAATCTTTAAAATGGTACCTCATTTGTCAATTCTGGTTAAGTATGAAGGGGCAGAGAGGAATCGTCGCAAAAAAATCACCTTCTAGAAATAATACATATGGCTTTTCCATGCAAAAAGAATAATGTACACCTACGCGGATGTTGCCAATAAAGAAACTCATTAATGAAATTACAGAATGATAGTGAAAGCAAACGATTTTTAAATTTAAAAGTTCAGTGTGATTGATAATGGTAAAATAAAAAAAAAAATAACGCACGCCATCTAGGGGAAGAAATTTTTTATAATATTTATACTTCTATTTTCAAATAAACATTAGGATGTGTAGTTCTAAATTAACAATTCGCACGAAGAAGACACATTAGTCTTTAAAATGGTACGCCATTTATCGATTTTAGTTAAGTATGAAGGGGAAAAAAGGTATAAAAAACACCTTTTAGAAATAATATGTATGGATGATTTTGTTGTTGTTGTTTCTAATGCTCCCTGGCTGGAAGTTCCAAACCAGGTCCATATATGCTTTCCAGTCTAAGGATTTAACGTGCCCATATCCGGCCTAGACGCGGAGGTATTTAATGGCGCTTGTCGGAATTCGATCCGAGCACCCTCAGCACTGAAAGCTAGTGCGCTACCATAAGGCTACCTCGAAAATATATATGATTTTTGGTTTTAAGGAAAATATGCATTAAAAATGAGGTCGCAGACAAAATTATTCAACCGAATAATGCATCTTAATAATAAACGCATAAAATGAAAGATTATAAGGAAGTTTAATGTACCCTATTCGTGTAAAAGAGGATATATAAGAGAGCGTTACGTCAAAAGATGAAGGTGAAGATAGTCTTGTTTAGTTTCCTTACGGCTGTGTTAAACTGGGAATTATACGTTTTGAATTACTCGTATCAGTGTAAATTCCGTATAATTTATACGTCACGAACTTAACTACTATATTTATTTCCCTCTTCAAATTAACGTCTAATGCGTGTAATGAAATTGCGTGGACTCAAGGTAGACTAGTGGCAGCCTGCCGGCCTTCGGTGCTGAGGATACTTGAATCGAATCCCGACAAGCGCCGTGAAATACCTCCGCGTCTAGGCAGGATATGAGCGCGTTAAATCCGTAGACGGAAAAGTCATTCTATGAGGTCAGAGAGGGTGGGAGAGGGTACGACCCCCCCCCCCTCCCAGATGCCGTCAATGGGGTTGCTCGGTCGAAATTGAGGTGACACGTGGCTAAATCAGATTCCAACCTTTGTGGTACCATTTTAAACCATAGCCGCACCTCTCAGCCCGCTAGTCTATATATACATGGTCTGGAATAAATTATGGCAAGGGATATTGGAAACAACAACAAAATAGCGTATTTTATTTCTTTAAATCCCTCTTATATCTTGCAACACATCAAGACATTTTCAGATAGATAACACGCAAATTAAAAAAATTATAATTTAATTTTTTTAAGCACTCTATGACAAAAGTTATGATACTGAATTATTAAAAAAAAACATCCAAAGAGTTCAGGAGATGATTACACAGGTATGCAACAAAAAAAATTGTCTTAAATGTAATCAGTGGTTTTTATAGTATTTTTGGTGCTGATTATGGGAAAATTATTGTAAAAATTCAATCACGTACAGTTTTGTTACAATTAGCATGTCTAGTTTTGTCGAATTTGCGTATGTTTTAAAGTAAGGTAGCACTATGAGTTCAGACAGAATTTCAAATATTTCTAAAGAAACTGTTAGATTTTTGCTTACAAAAACTTTTAAAAGGTAATGTGAGAACGTTTTAAGGCATTTGCAAAGAAATAAACATTCTTATATATACTGGACAGCCGTACTGAATCTAGTGTAATACGGTTAAAACTGCATCACTTTCCTATTAGTGTCTGTCTGTCGACCTTCCCTCCCGTCCCTTATTATCTCTCTCTTCTGACATCTTTCGTGTCAGTGCCTGTCTGTCCTCGCCATCCTCCTTCCCCCACCTTCCACTGTACCACATCTAAAAGAACGTTTTGAAAATACTGAGCTGGTCTTAAACAAAATTTGTTATTCAGATCATAAATGGACGATTTGGGGAGATTTAAAAGTGATTTCAGTGTTGCTTGGTCAACAGAGTGGCTACACAAAGTTCCCTTGCTTTCTCTGCGAATGGGACAGTCGTGGCAGGGGAAGCAACATTACATAAAGAAAGAGTGGCCGCTGAGAAAAACCTTGCAGGTTGGAGTTAAATAAATGTTGAGAGGGAGGGTCTTGTAGATCCCCAAAAAGTATTACTTCCACCCCTACACATTATAGCGCATACATATTGGTACAGAGTTCTCTGAATCTGCCAGTGATTTATGTCTCTCTGTACTCTCTACTATGCGCGGATCGCCTCCTCTGGCGGTCCATCAAAGAAAGAGAGTGGGGGGTCAGCGGGTCAAATGGTATCGAGCGGGGTCGGGGGACGCACCACATCAAAGAAATCTTGCGCGCGGGAATGGGGGTAGTTCTAAATACCGTGTCTAATGTTACCGTGACTAATGTGATGACAGGAGTCGGGGAGAGAACTCTATACCAATGTATATGCACCATTAAATTGGTTTTGGTGAAACAATTTGTCAAGGCATTGCCAAAAGAAGGAGAATGTTTTAGATACCTTTGAAGGCAGTTTCCTGGGTTATGCGAGGCAAAGATAAAAGAAGGAGTGTTTGTCGGGCCTGACATCAGAAAAATAATGAGGGATGCCAACTTTGAGATTAAAAAAAAAAAACGGAATCAAAAGAAAAAGCAGCATGATATCTTTTAAACTAGTTTTAACCAGTTTTCTAGGAAATAAAAAGTACCCAAACTACAAGTCAATCGTCGCTGACATTCTAGACAACTCCATGAAGCTGGGTTGTAATATAAGCATAAAAGTCCATTTTCTCCACTCACATCTTGATTTCTTCCCTGGAAATTTTGGTGGTGTCAGTGAGGAGCAGGGCAAAAGATTCCATCAGGACATCAAGGAAATAGGAAAAAGGTATAGAGTATATAACTCACTTCTACCCAGACTTGGGTGTATATAATTTGAAGTGGTACTCTAAATGATTTTCATACAAACACAGTTTATACATGAAACAATGTTTATTGAGTTCGTTGCACATATAGAATTTGCTTTTACAGTAATAAGCATACGTACTACTTGTACGGAATATATAAATACAGCTTTCAAGAACAATATATTTTCAATACTCACAAACAGTAAGTCAAACCAGCAATTCTGCCACGTAAACTTTGGGCCCCCTAAGCACTAGCTCAGGATAGAACTGAAGCTGCATACCTCGTAGCTCCCTATCCCTTATCTATCAATTTTAACAACCTGCTTCAACCCTAACCACCTTCTTTCATTAATGACGCTGCGTGGTATTTATACTAAGCGCGTATGCCGAAATTAGCATATCTAAAGCAGCTTCTTTAATTCATTCACTCAAAAGTTCGATTCTTGTGAATCGAATCTTGTGTATACCTTACAAAGGTACGAAGGAAGATGGAACGCACTGCTGTATATTATAAAGGGACGATCCTCAAGTTATACACAGCAGGAAGAGCACTAAAAGAAGTTTTTATGTGAAGCGAAAGCGTTTCTACAAGGATTTTTGACTTTGTAGTTATGCAGTTTTTTCAATATTATGTTGTGTAAATGTAAACCATGGCATATTTTATTTGTTTATTAAAATTTAGAACAAATAGAAAAAACGTACAAAATTGGGTTAAATTGAGTTTTTCATCTAAAATATACACCCTTTTTGTGTGATAACCTGACGTGATATAAAAAAAATGGATTTCATTTTTGAAATCAGCACTGACAAATACATAGAAATCAGTTATCAAACTACAAACAAATTTTAAAAATATTTTTGTTGCAGACCTGTGTTATTTGTTGAACTGCCAGAGCTTGTTCATAGCATTTGTACTTTATAACAGATTGAGTTTCAGAGTAGTTTTAGCTTTGTTCAAATAAAGAGGTGGCATAATATATTTTGACACACTGGAATCCAAATATCTGGCCGGATATGAAAACACATTAATGTAGAAAGTTAATGAGTTAATAAATTCATTGTAACTTTTCTATGACAAAACTGAAAAACTGAAACTTTATGTCGTATATAATGACTGCTTATTAATTCATGATTAAAGTATCTTAACAAGATTTTTTCAAAGAATCAATATATTCAGCCTTTTACCGACCTGCAAAAAATTCCAGCTAAAATACCAAATTACGTTTTAAAAACATATATGGGAAAATCTCTTATCAAGTAATTGGCTTCAGGTTCAAAAATTCCGTTTCTGAAAAGGTTTTTTTATACATCTTTAGAGTTAAAATATCTTTGATGCAATTTTAGATATTTGTTATATTTTGACACAAGATATATTCTTCTGTGCCTCGTAGTCTAAGGAAATTTTTTTTTAAAGGAGAAATTAAATTTCTTTAATTTACGTACATTTCAGTTCTCCCAAAAAATAATTATTTTTCTCGCAAATTAAGTTTCCTGCAGTTCTCTTAGTCAAATGAAAAACAATGTTAGACATTTTACAGAAAATCACAAAGCAACAGTAATTTTTTTTTTTACACTATGAATATTTTTTAAGTCGCACATCAACATCGTTTGGTTTTAACTTGCAATATTTTGCTCTATGTACAAAATGAGAAAAATTTATATTCTTCTTTGCTTCATTGAATACCTTAGAAATTATAAATAAGCATTTTGTGGACGAAAACTACCCGTTTTTCAAAAAAATCTTCAAAAGTGCTAGAATTTTTCAAAATATTCCATGAACATTTATTTCCGTATGATTTCTTTCAAATTTCTTGGGATTGTTAATGGAAGTATTTGTCATAAAACAGTGCATCATTCTTTGAAACCACAAATATTTTTCTCATTTTAGACCGTTTAATAAAGTGAAAACGTACAAAAACATAAAAAAAATAACAGGCATATTTTAAAAAAATATATATGGTTTAAGATTCATACAAAAAGAATTTAATGTACATTTATGTTTAGATATATATACTAGCTGAAAACCCGCTTATCGCTAGGGAGTACATTCAAATTAAATACAACGGTCGATGTATGCAATTAATGCCAAAAAAAGAAATATATATGTATATATATTTATTATAAATACGACAAACAATGTATCCAATTGTTGTAAAAAAAATATATATTCATAAAAAAATCGTAAGGGATATTTTTATAGACAAAATAATGTAGAAGAAAATATTCAAATTAAATCTAATAGGACATACTAAAGAATATTGTACAGTTGTTAATATAGTACAGTTTGAGGAACTTTTGAGGATATCTTTTACTGTATTTAATATTTGTTTTGGATAATGTCGAATCGTCAGCCGCATTAGCAAGAAATTTTTTTTTGTCTATTTCGTTGTTATGCAAATATTTAAACTACCAGAAAAAGAAATCACGTGATCAGCATTTAATAAATTAAATTCTAAAAATTAATCTTCAAAAATTCACCAAAAATCAGAAAATGGAAGTAAAGATTCAAAAAAGATCTCATTTTAAAGGAATTTTTATGCTCTTTCTTGTGATATAAATTTTATAGCCATCAAATTATTATTTTAAATGCAAATTTAAAAAACGTTACAAAAACAGCTTAAAAACTTAGTTTAAAAAAATCTAAGAAGAATTTTTCAAAAATCTTTCTTAGTGCATACTTACAATAAAAGAACAATCGCTATGAAAAATTTCAGCTCTTTAGATCCAGCGGTTTGGTCTGTTCGTTGTATGTCAGTCAGTCAGTCAGTCAGTTACAGAACTGTTTTATATATATATATATATATATATATATATATATATATATATATATATATATATATATATATATATATATATATATATATATATATATACTATGTATATACTTATATATATATACATATATATACATATATATATATATATATATATATATATATATATATATATATATATATATATATATATATATATATATATATATATATGTGGTAAAGTTATATTAAAAGATTTAAAGTTTTTAAATAATATGTAATGCGAACAGTGCATTTTGAAAAATGCTATAATTTTTTAAAGATTTTTGAAAAACATGCTTGTTTCTGCGAAAATATCCTTACATTGAATTTTAAGTCTTCAATGTAGGGTAAAAGAATATTTTTTTATTTTTGTTTTGTATATAAAGTTAAAAACTGAAAATTAAAAATTCGAGGTTCAAGGTCGTTTGTCCCCTTAAGTGCAAAAAAAAAATAGCATGTTCCATAAGTTAAATTATCTCTCAATTGTATACAAGTCCACATATTGTTAAATTACGCACTTTGGTATTTCAACAAGAATTATTTTCAGTAGCTGTGGTTTGACATTTCTGAATTGATGTCACGTCTGGAAAACGAAATTTGGAAATATAATGTGCAGAAACTAGTTTTAAGCTTGTGGCAAGGTGAAAATATATATGCAGTAGTTTTCTGTATCGAAACTTTTAGTCATTTAAATTACTGCCGCTGTCGTTGTAGCAGAGACTTATTTGCATGTTCATTGCAGCGTAAATATATATTAGCTGTTTATATATCGATAACTTGATTGAGGAAAATGAAATTCGCAGTATATCATTCATTTAATTTTAAAATTGAAGTTTTATGACATGATATTTTAAATTTAATAGGTACAAGTCAGTAAGAGTGCTATATTGCAATGACGAGATGCGTAATTTGCTTAAAAATTACAAATCTTAATTTTTAAGCAATTTAAGGAGCTATGGAGCTTCTTAATTATTAAGCAAATTTAGGTGTTATTTACGCATTTTAATTAAGCAAATTTGCTTAATTTTTAAGGAAATTTTATTAGAGGCGAGCGTAGCTTTGCCCCTAGTCTCGCTTCGCTCTCTTTTCGTACGGGGTCTTCGGCTCCTAATAAGGCTTACTCGTAAAAAGGCTTAATAAGGCTTCACCCGAGAGCACTCGCGCCCAATTTCGAACACGAGAACTCGCGCCGGGTATCTCATACCCTAGTTCATCTCTGCTATTTAAATATCAATTAATATTGTTTATATGCAAAACTTACGTAACTAAAGAACATAAGATAATAAATTAAAGATTTTTAGTGAATTTTAATAATACTTACATTTTTATAGACAATTTTTACAAACTACATACTGATGTTCAACACAGACATTTTTCCCATTTTTGGCACATAAACTTTGTTTTTCAGTCCTTATTACTTGGGCAAATTTAACATCGTTTATATTTTGTCTTGAGTTTTTTTGCAGTTTTTTCAGTATTAGTGATTTCCAGTTCCATTGAAGGGCTTGAATAAGTTGTTTTTGTTTGAGGCACCATCATATTTAGCATGTTGCTATTGAAGTGAACATTCCATGCATCTACGGGAGAAGCGACATCTCTTGAATAATTTGTATTACCTGGAAGCTTGCTAATTACGTTCCTTGAAGGCTTCCTTACATTTTGCCGGTATTTTTTCTTCAGCCATTTTGTAATTTTATCTTTACCAATATAAAAATTGGCTGTTGACAGTGAACCTTTATCTTCGGTTTGTGTCTCAATTTCAGTAGAAGAATTGTGATTGCTACATTATTGTCCATCCTCAGAGGCATCATTATCTTGGGATAAAGCTTCATTATCACTAGAAACAGTCTCTAAAAGGTGTCGCAATTGCTTTATTTTCTCGTCGTAATTCAAAAATCGCTCCATGATACACTAAACTGACAGAAAAAAAGGAAAGATCCGACTGACGCGAGGACTTGCACGGGTATGACATACCCGTCGAAATATTTTTCTCAAAATCTATTTATTGAACAGACTTAGTTTTTACCCCTCTGAAAGAATGTGACCTTGAATATAGCTACACGAAATTTCGGCCTAATCCGATAAGAAGAAGATAACAAAAACATTGAATGAAAATGGATTGGGTATGTCATACCCGGTGCGAGTTCTCGCGGGTTAAAAGGGAATATTTTACTCGTAAAAGGCCCCTAATAAGGCTTACTCGTAAAAAGTATTTGTTATTGCAATGGGATATTAACGTGACCGACTACGTTGAAAACATCGATTTTCGACAATTGGTCGAATTTTTTTTAATTTGTGTTTCTTATACTTTGGACCTTCCTCTTTCCAAAACTGTTTTTTTTCTTTATGTGATTTAGAAGAAATTTTATAGCCATTAAAAAACATATCGTTTGATTCAAAATCCAACTGGAAGTAGAACTTTTTTTTGGAAGTTGTCATACAATTGCAATAATTTGCTCATTTTCAGCACTAAAATTTAGTTTTTTTCTAATTTGAAGTTTCAATAATGTTTTTGCAACATTCTTCCCATCTGCCCACGGAAGCGAAAAGTTCCGCAATCAGCACACTACATTTAAATCTCCCAACTTAGAAAAAACGGATAAAAGAATATATTATAAACTGAAAGCAAGAAATACTGAACCTAATATAAACTGAATATAATGTATTATAAAAGGAATATATTATAAACTGAATTTGATTTTAGTTTCTTTTAAATTATTTTTACATTTTTCCTATGTTAGGGCTAATAGCGAGATATATAGTGGTGATTCTCGGGCAATGTAACAGTTTCCATCCATTTACTGTTGTCACCCTTATTCGAAGGGCTTTTCATCACTGTTGAATTATCAGCTTTAAAATTCAATTAAAAATCGAAATTTTAAGATAGAGACTTGAAATGAAGTTTATATTAATAAGAAAGCTTTCAGTTTCCAGATAATCTAAAGATTTTCTTTGTAAGACAAAAAATCGAGGAGCATCGATATTACATCCGCATATGGGACGATATATCTTGAAAATCTAACTGTGTTTCATTTTTTGATGAAAATATTAGTCTGTTTTAAAATATTTTTAAACACATGAGGTCTAGTTTGGAAGATAAATGTCTGTAGTCTTAATGAAATAACTGCCGCTAAAGTTATATTTTATGGTGTGAATAATATATGGTTCATTATCATATATGGTGTGAATTTGGATAATTGGTGTTGTTGTACAAACAACCCGTAATCGGCCCAAGTTTCAATTTCCCGTAACGTTTGGGAGAATTTAACCAGTGCGGGATCTCTTTGCACACCATTAATTTCTCTTTAGCACTAAAAATATATAAATGAAAAGTAATTTTTTTGTTTCATTTATAGTTCCCGTGTGCCCACATGCTGGAGGCGTAGGGCTCTGTGAACTTGTGCAACACTTGGCAGCGTGGGATTTCATTTCAGTTAGTGGCTCTTTAGATAGCAGGTAAGTATACTTTTGTATACTTTTCCAGTTACGCATTTTTCCTAAACTTGTTGCAATATCAGGTTTTTATATACAATATTTTCAAGCTCTCGTTAGTGCTGGAGAACTGAGGAGGAGAGGATTAAATCTAATTCATATTTTATTTATTTATTTATTTATTTATTCAAATTGCACACTACAGAAAATTCCATTTACATTGTTGCGTGTAAGATACAACTTAAAACACACAGACAAAGGAAACACCAAAACAAACATGCAAAGCTTCATGAACAATATATACATATACAATACACAAAAAATACAAGAATTACGAATACAGAACTTGCAAACATTCAGTCTTAAAAACAATAAAACGCATATTAAAAATATCAAGGTCTTCTGAAAGATGGTTAAAAAATTTATAAAATTTGTACAAAGAGAAATTACCTATGTAATTAAATTTCCTGTATACATTTACAAATAAATGCCGCTCACGAAGACATCTGCTCGACACAGCAAGCTGAATGCAATTGTGAATTTTAACACAATCAATAATATTATTAATGACTTTATAAAAAAAATATATATAGGAATGATCGCGCTTGGATTTTAAACTGGGAATATCAAAAATGTTACATAGGAAAGAAGAAGATAAATCCTGAGGACAATGGTAATTAGTTTTATAATATAAGTATCGAATAAATTTAGACTGTAGCTGCTCTAATATATTTATTTTATTATTATAATATGGATCCCAAATAAGACTGCAATATTCAAGATTTGAGCGGACCAAACTGAAATATAAAATTTTAAGAGCTTGTTCATTAGAAAAATCTCTAGTTTTACGTTTAAGAAAACCAAGCATTCTATAGGCCTTAGAAACAATACCAACCATATGGCAGGAGAAGTCGAGTCTTGTGTCAAAAGTAATACCTAAGTCAATTACAGAATCAGAGCAAAAAAGTGGATGACCATTGATATGAAAGTAATAAATAACTCTGACATTTTATCATGAAATAATCCGATAATTTCTTAATACAAATTTTTTATATTAAGAAAAATCTTAATATATACTTATTTGCAAATTATTTTGAAATAAAGCAATGTTTTCTCCTTGAACCAATCTATGAATACTCATCGTGACTGAAACAAAGGGAGCTATATAAGCTGATGGATAAAAAAATAATATGAAAGCTAATCGGATCTTTTCCCCCTTTAATAGAAATACAAATATCCCTTCAGTAAAATACAGAAATCCTATGAAAGAAATGAAAGATATAGGTAAAAAGGTCATTCAAAATCTCTTTAGAGTTTTCCCCCATGAACCAAACTTAAATTTTGGAATTAGATGTAATTGAAGAAGGATAAACCTAAAAAGGGTCCTTTAAAAGTACATCAGCCTCTCTCATCTTGAATAAAAGTGTAAATGTCTCTCGATTTAAATATTAGTTTAGCTTGAAACTCGTGAAAATAAACGTAAAAATGCTTTTCAATCGCACATTACCAATTTTCATCTCGAGTCAAACTGCATAAATACTCCATATCCTCTGTATTGGAATAGTACATAACTGAAGAGTGATAAATGCGAAAAATGTTATTCAAAAGAGTTTCAGTATATTTTTTCTCGAATGAAAAGTTAAATACTTATTGACTTACATTCGAACAGAATGTAACTGAAAAGCGATAAAGACAAATAGGTAATTTAAGAGCAACCTTTTAAAACAATTCCTTTAAAAACATTTGGGAAAAAAACTCCATTTTATACGAGAAGCATTTCGAAGAATCTTATCAGATTTGCTGGGAGAGATTGTGTTTCATTTTAAAGGAAACATATGGAGGGTTAAAAGAAAAGAAAATATTGGGCTTTATTATTATAATTGTATCAAACATATGAAAATAATCGATAATGTAAGCATAATTTTTCCAACTGTATGAAATGCGACATTCTCCGAGAAAAAGTTTTTTAGGTTTTAAGATTTTCTAATGAAAGTGTTTTTTTCCTTATCTGTCGTATATAAAATGGATAGTAAGGAATTATGGATTATATTAATATTCTGTAAGGGAATGTCAAAGCTGAAGACAGAAAAATAGAAAAAAACATAATTATATAACTCCTTTTACTTTTTAATATAGAGGAACAACACATTATAATTTACCATGATTACATGGAAGTAAAAAATTACTTCGATAACATCAGATAAAACTCTAGTGCATCTTATTAACGAGTTTTACATCTCCTGGCGTTAACGTGAATTATATAACAAGTACATTCTACATTTTTATCCTGAAGCAAATTATTTTTGTTTTAAGAAATTTTGTTCGTTATTTAACAAGCATATATGGCAACCTAAAATTTATCATTAGCAGTTGAAAAACTTATACAATAGTTTTTCTATAGCTCTATTGTCTTATTTTAAAAGCCCGACGTCAGCTTTTGTTTAATCAGTGCAACAACTTTTTCGAAATATGCCGAATATTACATTTTTTCATATTTTCTGACTGTGTTCTGGTAATTTTTATCTTTATATGTTAAATATTTATCAGTTATCACTAAAAACATTTTTATGATAATACTAACAAGAAAAAACTTTCAAAGGGATGTCGAAGAAATTAAAAGTTTTGTAAAAAGCAAAAGTTGGATAAACAAAGGATTAAAATTGCATGTAACTGGTTTAAATGTCCTTTGTTTTCCTTTTGTAAGAGGAATTTCTAAAAATTTTAGACTTTAATTATTTTCTTTTATTAAAGAAACTTATGATTGATTTATATGTTATCAAAAATCTATAATAATTTGACCATTTACAGTAGTACAAAGTATGAGAGTTTGACGAAATTCATAAACTTTAAATATTTTACGACGAGACTTTTTTAGATTTTAGGCTTTATTAATGGAATTAACATTTATCACTTATTCAACCTCTCACCCCTCGTGTAGCAAAATATTGCCGTAGCTTCTCAATCAACCAACCAACCAACCAACCAATCACTCACACATGTCGAAGACAAGGAACCAAAATAGAGAGTCCTATAAAACTTTGCAAAGAAATGCTAAGGAAGCCAAAATCCCCTTTTCTAAAAAAAATAGAATTTTTTCCATCATATTACTTGTCTTTAATCTCTGATCTTCTCCAGTCTAAATTCTTTCTATATTACTTCTCTATACAAGAACTTTTTCTTAGATTTTCTTATTCCTCTTTATTACCTATCGATAATGACTTCTCTACACGTTGCACTAAGCTAGTGGTTCTCAAACTTCAATTGGCCACGACCCTCTTTCATGCGCAATAATTATTCACGGCCCATTCGCTATCTCAATTTAACCCCTCTTATTGAACCTGTAAAGAACTTTCACTGTTTGGGCTTGTAGCGGCACTGTGGTACAGGGCGCTGGATTTCGGTGCTGAGGGTGCTCGGATCGTATCCCGGCGTTGCGCCACTAAAAGCCTCCGTTTGACACTTCATATGCTTACACCAACGGCGACAGCATCGAAAGACAGACACATTTTTCCACCAGTCTCTGTGGCTGTCATAAAAGCCTTCAGACCTCTAGGAGACAGGGAGAAGAGGCAATTTATTTCCGCATGCGCATAATCTTCTCTTTTTATTCTGAGTGGCTGTCGATCTTGGTGGCAGAGACAAAAGTTGAACTTTTTCAAACTCGAAACCGCAGAGACCAGAGACGGAGACGAACTGGTGGAGTGAAACTTTTTTTTGTAATACGCATGCGCTACAACGAAGATACATGATTTTCGCCTCCGTCGCCGTTGGTGTGCAGTAAGTATTAGGGGCTAACGCTAGTCCGCATATATGGTGCCCCCATAATGAAATCGCTAGTAAACTGCGGTGTACTATGGAGGTAAGTTTATTGTCCAACATACCGTCTGGCGCATTGAAAAAAAGTAAACTTTCACTGTTTGAATTTTTCGCGACCCACCAAAAATCATCTCACGACCTACCACCAGTTAGTCGCTGAGAGCACTTTGAGAACCTCTGCACTAAGTCTTTCTGAACGAAAATTTGATTCTTTGCTGAATCCACATGCTCAGATGAAATTTACTTATTCATTCAGCTAAAATTAGCTGCTTCGACTCGAACCTACTTACCAATGTTTCAGTGAAATTCACTCTCGACTTGCTCCTTTCAGTCGAAACAGCTTGGTCATTTGGATTCCATCTTGCTATCTTATGCATCACATTTATGATCTTTTCGCGCCTCGCTCTGCCTGGTTTTACGAGGACTATATTTCGACAAATAGCAATCAGAGAGTGGACGTAGTCATATGGCTAAAAGCAGAATATATCAATGGAATACATCTTGTACGGTTTCAAATGAAATTTCAGATCTTCGACTGTGTCATTGCATGATTGTTGTATGAGATTCTACGAAGAATTCAAGCCAAAAAATAAGGCATTTAAAGTGAGTTCAAAGAATAGAAAAATTAAGAATAGAGTGATTAGAGAAATACAAGAAGAAATATATTTTACATACTTTTTTCATAAAACTTCAAAACTTTGTCTTTTGATGATGGTTGAGCAAAGTTGTACGGAGATTAAGCCAAAATATAGCATGTGTTATGAGCCTAAGAAAAATTGATTTGAGAGAATAAAAAAGAAAGAAAAAGAAAAAACCCTTCAAATACACCTCAGCATTTCGACTTGTGCCTGCAGGAGAGATTGTTGTACAAGGTTTTACGAAGAAAATTTACTAAAAAAAATAACGAATTGAAAGTGAACTCGAAGGAAGCTTGTTAGAAACAAAAAATTATAATGCTATGTACTTATATTTCAAATGAAAACCCCACTTTTCTCGAAGGATATTGAGGGTACGCTGATTTATATTGTGTTTTTTCAGGATCATTTGGAGAAAATGCATAAATTTAGATTAGTCTGAAAACAAAATTACGTTACTGACATTATCTCTTAAGTTTTAAAAGTTTTAAGCTGTGCAGTACACAGGTAAACATTTTGAAGCAAATTCTTTTTAATGCCTTTATTTGCAAAATGCACTATCACAATGTTCATTCACTATCTGTTCGTGCATTTGATAAATGAGCGTTGTACTATTTTTGTCAACACTGATAAATTGCTTTTAAAGCACAATCGAAAAACTGCATGCAAATGTAACACTGCTTTTAAAATTAATGAGTCTGTTCTCTTTGCTTTAATTTATTTAAAAATATTTTTTGGAATTTTTTCGTGAGTAAAATTAGGAAGTTAGGAAGTTTTTGATAGATATTCCAGGTTGAGATTTTTAATTTCAATTTTTTAAAATAGTGTTTAGAGCTTTCATTTGTAAGTATTTTTTTACGAAACTTGGTGAACAAATATCTGAAATTTTCACACACTGAAAGGCGTAGTTAACTGGAATACGTTAAATATTTTTGCATCCTTGTCTTAATTGAATATATAAATTCATTTCTGTTAACAGCAGTTTCAAAGACAGCTTTCATTTTTGCTAATGAGTTGTTAGAAAACGTGTCATGAAATATGTTTATAAATTTTTCCCTCGGGTAAAATTCATTATAATTTTAATGATGAACTAGATTCTTACTCCTTTTACTAAAAGTTTGGACTCACCATGAGATGAGATCCAAATTTAAGGGAAAATTTCTTATTCTTTCCGTCATAAACTTATTTATTCATGCAATTTAAAAGTAATTTTAAAACAAATATAAAAAATATTTCTCATTTCTAAGAAGGTTGAAAATACGAAAGTTCTGAAGTAAAAGGATGCGTCAATAAAAAATCATAAAGTGTGAAATTTTAAGTCTTTATTTTAATTTTAAATTTTAATTATATGACTGTGTGGCGGAAGTAGTATTTTTAAAGTCCTGTGCGGTTTTTTTCTTTGTACTCTTTTTGTACCGTTTTTAAAAAACTGGTTCCTTCTGTAGAGGGCGTCATAAAAGCAAAGTTCAGTGTGAAAGAAAGTAGACATGACATGCGTATTTCATTGTAACACTTTGGTGTCCTATGTTGGATAAAATACAAAGATTTTTAGGAAGTCCTCTCGATGCACCATCGGGTGATCATAGGCGTACTCCTCGAGATGAAGCACTACACTTACACACACACACACACACACAAGCACACACACACACACACACACACACACACACGCACGCACACACCGCCCTTTCTGAACTTTCTTTCTCATGTGGTAACCTTTCTGACGCCTTGGCGAGATGCTTCGCCTTTACCAATGCTAACTTTCTCCTCCAATTCCTGGATACCCCTCTTTGACCTAATTCTATTTTCGAGCGCAACTTCAGACGGCGGCGCATCATTCATTCGCTCGATGCGAATAACATGTCATGTCGCTGTTCTCGTGAAACCTTCTTTTCTTTATTTCGGCCATGATGTATGCTTTTATTCAAGAGATGACCACTCGGGTCATTTCACACACACACACAGACATATATATATATATATATATATATATATATATATATATATATATATATATATATTTATATATGTAATAAAATATCCATTAAATCACGTACTTAATTATAATCTGAAAAGGAAAACTAGCTCATATTTACATGGCTGGAGCTAGACTCAGCCTGATATGAATAAAATGAAATTTGGAAGCAGTCGGGTCGAATTGTTTATTAGAGAGACGAAAAACGTTTGTCTATAACAAATGACAGCTCGAGAGCAAATATCACCTTTCAACCTTACGCGCGAGAGGCGAGGTATATGTGCCTGTTATTTTTGTAAGGTCAGCAGAATATTGGGGCTGACGATGCGAACCCACGCCTTTCTCCAGGCGTATACACGTGTAGAAATGCAGAGGCATGCTTTTTATGGGAAATCCTGTTGCTAAGGGCTTTTAAGCTATGAAGTACCGTTACTGGGATTGGATTTAGGAAAGGGAATTTAAATGATAGAATAGAGGGCATAATATTTACTTACACACACACACACACACACACACACATATATATGATCTTGGGACCGTATTCTTGGGATACATGCTGTTCCATTCCGTAAGGAAATGGTTAAGCAGTTAATTCACCAGAAGTTGCAGCATACAACATGATGTTTAACTCTTATCGACGGCACTAACTTTAATTGTCAGTGGCCAGTTACCTATTGATAATGGGCCTTATTCATTGTACATTCGTTAACGCATTGATCCCCCCACCTAACTAAGATTCAGCTTCATTATCCAAACTAAAATATAAAATAATGAAAAATAGAAAAAAACTAGCATAACCCTTCGGTGGAAACATCTCCCTCTCTGGCAGCTATGGTTTCTTTATTCAACGCTGCTGCCCCCCCCCCCCCACCATCTTTTGACAGTGAGTACTGTGTGTCTACACCAGTGGTTCTCAAACTGTGCGCCCCAGAGCTTTTCCAGTTGCGCTCCGTGGTATTCCTAAAAAATCTATCCAGATATGAAAAGCAAATGTATACTAAGTTACTATATTATACAATTTCTTTACAAACACTCGGCTTGTTTCGTTGCGATATTATTACGATAGTTATAAGTTACTTTTCTTGCAACTAGCTTCTGATCCGCAAATTTTTTACACATTTAAAACATGTAACAAACGTGGTTGGAACGGCATGTTAACACCGGCACTAGCTTTCATCACGTGACAACTGGCAGTGTTGCATAACAGGCGTTGGTGAGTGGGCGTGTCGTGTCTTGTGAACTGCTGTCAAGAGTAAACGTATTGTGCCTTTTACAACTTTCAGAATAACTACCGTTGATATAATTGTCTTTGTTAAAAATAATTCACCCATAAAAATGGATAAGTTTCTTAACCAATTGCTTCTTATCTAGTCTCAGAACTGATCGCATACTTTGGGTGAGTCATTTATTTTGCCTGCTTGCCAAAAGATTGTCAGTGCGATGTTAGGAAATGAAGCAGCTATGATAATAAAGCTAGATACCTCTGTCCAATGATACTGTGAACAGGCATATTTTGGAAATGCCTTCTGATATTGAGAAAAATGTATGTGGTAATAAACTCCAGTGTTCTGATTTTGCACTGCAACTTGACGAGTCAACAGACATTACCATCAAGGTGCAACTCATGGCATTCAATCGTTTCATTAACGAAAATCAAATATCAAATCAGTTTCTTTTTTGCAAAGAATTAAGCCTGACTACAAAAGGTCAGGACATTTATAACATCCTGAATAACTACCTTGAAAAAGGGCAGTTATCGTGAAAATAATGTGTAGGCATTTGCACAGATAGAGCTCCTTGTATGATAGGCTGCAACAAGAGTCTTGTATCTTTTATAAAGGAACAAAACGAAAATGTTATTGTAACTCATTGCTTCCGTCATAGAGAGGCCTTGATGTCAAGAACATTAGGAGAGGATTTAAGAGAGGTCTTAGATCAAGTTGTTAAAATGGTGAAATTTATTAAAACAAGACCAGTTTAATCACGCCTGTTTGAACAGATTTGCCCCAAATTACAACATATTAGTCCTATTTTACATGCAGTGCGCCAGCAAGTATCTGTAGTATTGTAAGTGCGCTCAGACTGTATAAAGTTTGAGAACCACTGGTCTACACATACTAAAATCAACATCTTGTCTTCTGTGTGGAAGGGTGATTCGTGACGCCAGACCTCTATGTTTGCAGGTAAAATTTAGACTAACGAGAGCGAAAATTAAAATTCCCAACCCAATCACTCGCTCGACTAACTAAATGCCTCTACAAAACGAACCGTCATATAACACGTGAAAATTGGTTCTGTTCAATAGAAGCTGGTCAAGAATTAAGGAGAAATGGTTTGACGATTGTGGCTACCATGAAATGTAATAAACCACAAATACCCTCTGAATTTCTACTTAGGAATACATGAGAAAGAGATATTCCATCTATATCTACCTTTCAGGCAGATGTTCCCACTAAGAGGGAAAAGAATCATGTTCCCACCAATGGAATAACTAAGAAAACCAAGAAAGCAACTGGCAAAGAAAGTACTGAGTTCTCACCATTTTAGGTATCTACCTTCGTCTGGAGCACTTTTTTTCAAAAATATACAGGATTGATTAATTGCATATATTTTTTATTTCAAATGTAGTATAAATTTTAGCATATATTTTTTATATTCAAATGTAGTATCATGAAAAGAAATATAAATTTGGTAAAAATTTCACAACATTTTAAAATACAGAGAATTTTTTATAAATTTTTAGTACAATTTAGTGCTGACCCCAGAGACCTTAAACTCAGTTCAGCTAAATATATCTTAATTTCCTTTGCACTATATACTACTGAGACACTTACCTGTGTTCTGAAGTAAAAGTTTTACAATATTTCCAAAAATCACTGAAATATACTAAAAAAAGTGAAAAAACGCTGATTTAAAAAAAAATTCTTTTTATGAGTGCAGGCATCTGCAGAATGATTAACCCCTTGCGCACCATGAAGTACATGCATACGTCATGAAATTCTGTGACCCAAAACCATGACGTACATGTGTACGTCATTTTGTTTTTCAGCCCATTCACTGTAATTGCTGCTTGGTTATTACGCTATGCTTGAAAATTGTGGTTTGGTAATGTGAGTTGTATGATGTTCTCAATTTTATACATTTAATTTCCGTTATGTGTTTGCTATATAATTTTGCTTCTATATTTTTTACAAAAACGTAGATTTTTCAGTATTTTGAAAGTTTTTCAGATATTTGTAAACAAAATAATTATAGTGTAATAATAGCTCTGAAGTACAAATAATGTATCATTTTCCTAATTTACATATTACTCATGTATTCTGAATTCAAATACATCCAAAATTTCAGTTTCAAGAAAATCGAAGAAATCTGGTTTTCAGTGTATTCAAATTTTCAGTGGTAAGTCAACTTTGTGCGCAAGGGGTTAAATTAACACATATAGCTTTACTTTTTGGTCAAAACATCGTTAGTTATATGTGAAACACTATTGCAAAATTTTCTTTGTAATGTATTGAGAACTTTTAAAATTATTTAATTTCTCGTTTACAAAAGTAACTGAAAAATGAGTTATCTAGAAAATACATTTAAAAATGCTATTTTCAGTCTTATAATATCTCTTTTCGTTTATTAATTTCACCATCAATTCTCATCCACTGATCGTACTAAAGCATTTTTAGAATCCTAAAAGATTGGACTTTGAAATAGAGCAACAAAAAATATTTCAAAATTTTGCAGCAAAAAAGTCATTTCAACGTAGACAGATAACATAAGGGTGCTTTGTACTCGGACATCACCAGCTCAGCTCGGGAGGGTCCAAGCCAGGAGCGGAGTAGATAGTGCAGCCTACTGTGACAGACTGTCAACATCTCCCAATTATCACTGATTCTCCCTGTCAGACTCTCGTCTCCCATCCCTAAGTGGAATTGATGGACGTGAGTAATAGCGTCTTCAATGTGCCCAAATGAAACATAAACAGGTGTCGAACGAGATACACCTTTGGGGAAGTGCGGCAATAGTTGAAAAGGACGCAAGTCATTCAGAAAGATTTGTGAAACCATTAGCGGCGCGTTTCTACTTTAGAAAAGTCGGCAGGAAAGGAAATTCGTCATGGATGGTTGGAGAAGGCGCGGAGAAGAATGGATAAAGACAGGACGCGGGGAACGAAGAAAGGAGAATAGATTCGGACTGTTGAAGGGTCAACACGCTTACGGGAGACGGGGAGCTCAGCGGACTTTGAAAGGATGAGCCCTACTCTCATGGTGGATTTTAGGTTCATCGAAACGAACCTTTGTAAATGACGTATTTAACCAAGATTTTAATGTATTAATAAACCCAGATGTAAATAAGAGTTGGTGCTACAGTTATAATTACTTATACACGATAATGATTGGTCGGATCACGACTATAAAGGTTAACATTGGCGTAGTCGAATTAAAGAACGTGGGAGGACCCCAGCGATACGGAAGGTATCAGAAAAAGATGATCTAGAGTACGGGAGTGGTGATAGATCTTCAAGGAGACGCAGTTTCAAGAGAAGTTGGATTCCGAACGAGTCTACTGGGCACGACTTCAGCGACAGATATTTACTCGGCAACTGGTCAAGAAACGGGAGCAGAAACCTGGGCCAGGAGAAATTCAAGGTCGGAGTGAGGTGTGCATCAGAGAATTCGACTAGACACGACTTCAGCGATAGAAATTTACTCGGGAACTGGTCAGGAAACCAGAAGAGACACCTGTATCAGGAAAAATTCAACATCAGAGTAAAGTGTGCATCAACGACGTGGTTATATACTGAACTCTCTTGAACTGTGATCAAAGTGCGGCAGCGGAGAAAGATTAGAGTGACAGTTTTTCATCGAGGTGAAAAAGGGGTAAGTGATTCTATCTTTTCTCCCTGTGTATGAAATAGCGGTAGTAATTAGTTGAAGGAATCGAATTATTTTTGATAAGTTTTGAAGTGTTTATTCATGTGTATAATGATGGAAGTAATTTGTTGAGTTATTGAATTTTGGTAAATGGAATAATAATTTAAAAGTGAAAAAGTGTTATTTTGTATAACGGGAAATGTGTACAAATGTTCGTACTAGTTATTAGTGGAAGTGATTTATAATTGTAGTAGTTAAATGCTCTTAGAATTATCATAATTGTGGAGGTAAATAGTTCAAGATAAGTATAGTTGGTTAAATTTTGTTATAGGTGTAAAAGTGAATTTGTACTTGTTTGCTGCATTTGTGATTAAGTGGTATAAGCTAAAAATGGCATTCATAGGGAAGGGACGGAAAGCCGATTTAATTTTGTTAGCTACAGAGTTAACAGGCATTTGTCCGTCTTCGGAGAACAGGACATACACTGATCTTAAGGAAATGATATTAGGAAGTGAGAAATATGAGGAAGAGTCCGCTAAGGAACGGTTATTTGCCATAATTAATGAGAGAGTGGAAAGAGAACGAATTGAAAAACAAGAGAAAGATAGACAATGGGAGGAGACAAAAAGACAGTGGGAAATTGAAAAACAGGAGTGGGAAATTGAAAAACAGGAGAGAGATAGACAATGGGAGGAGACAAACAGACAATGGGAAATAGAAAAACAGGAGATATATAGACAGGAAAGATATAAACAAAGAGAAATTATGTTAAAATTGAAAGAATTAGAAGTTGAAAAATTGAGGATGAGGGCAGCTAAAAGACTTTCAAGTTTTAGGGTCAGAGAAAGTATTGGAAGGCTTAATAATAATTTCGAAGGAGTGTTGAAAGAGGAAAAAAGGGTTATTCTTGAACCACTAGTTAACACAGATAAGGTATGTGCCAAAATTGACCGGAAAAAGGAGGATAAAAGATGTTTTGTCTGTAATAGTAAAGACCATTTGAAATATCAGTGCCCCAAAAGAGTTCAAAATCTCAGAAATAGAGGGGATCAGATGGGAAATAAATTTGAGATGGAATCTAACAGAGGCGAAATTATTCAACCTGAGAATAAAATTGAAGCCCAACAGGAAAGGGAAGTGAGGGATGTAATCACTCAAGGAAAGAAGGTCCTTGAAGGGGTAGCATGTTCCCAAAGGCATTTGAGTAACAGTATAGATCAGATATTAGATGAAGAGTTAATTATTCCTCCTAATATGTTCGACATTGTAAGGGATACAGAGGAGGAGATCGCTAGTTCCCCGAATAGATTTGAAAGCGCAAGAGACACAGGTGAGGAGATGTACTATAAGGGAGGAGGTAGTGAATTATGTCCTAATGAGAATTTAGATGAGACAGAGGAGGAGATGATTATTCCCCTTTATATGTTTGAAATGGGAAGTCAGACGAAGGATGAGGAGATGTACTATGAGGGAGGAGGTAATGAATTAAGTCCCAATGAGAATTTAGATGAGGTGCGAGAAATTGATAAAATTTTGGATGGGGAATTAAGTCTCAATGAGAATTTGGATGAGAAATGGGATTATCAACGAAAAAAAAGAGGAATGATCAAATTGATATGTTAAGGAATAAAGGGTTAGAGGAAACTAATAATGAGAATGGAAATAATCAAAGGGAAACACGAAACGAAGAATTAAGTTCTCAGGGAAGCCCCGGCGATACGGGTAGGAAACAAACGCAAAGTATGGGAGGAAAGACTTCCACAGAAATGGGTGATTTTGAACCGATACTAGATCACGAACCCACAAAGGAGTCAATGAGAGATGGTCAAATAATAAAGCCCAAAACCCATTCGTATTTATTTAGGGTCCCGTAAAAATCACAGAGAGAATCACAAATTTAAGTAATTCCCAAAGAATTCCGGGAAACTCATGTAATTGTGTATTTTATAAATGTTCTAAAATTGATTTAAGTAGCTCTCGAAGAATTCATTGAAAATTTAATTAAATGTGTATTTTGGTAATTGCATTGACAACTAATGTTGAATCCTAAGAAAAACGGATTAAATTTGTAAATATAATGGTATTATGAATTTAAGTGTATAAGTTATGTGATAGTTATCTTTTGTTGTTGTTTTGTTGTATGAACACTTGGTTTATGTTTTTTTTAGTGAAGAACTAAATTAATGTTAAGTATTCCCTAGAGATTTGGGGAAGTGTCATTAAAATATGTAAGTTTAACTGGTTAAGATTAAGCCAGGAAATTCCTAAAGAGTTTGAAAAAAAAAGGAATCAAAAGTGTAATTAACTTTGGAATTCTTGCTTTAAAGATAAGTGATTGGTAGGCAAATAATTTGTTAGTGTTTGGTTTAAAGTAAAGAAATGAGCAAGAATTATAATATTAATTTTGTGTCAAGGCTAAGTGTGAAAAGTAATTTTTGTTACCTGTAAATGTTGTGGCTATCTCATATGCAGATGAAAACATGGAATCATTTACTTGTAAAAATGTGTTATTGTTGTGGCTACAAAGCGGCCCCGTCACAAGTTAAAAAGCACAGTTATTACCCCATGGGTGTGCTTCATTATCCTCTGATCAACAGGGACTGTTGTTCAAACGTGAAAACGTCTCAAAGGACTGTTTTCACTTCTAAAGGAAGGGGCGTATGTCAGACTCTCGTTTCCCATCCCTAAGTGGAATTGATGGACGTGAGTAATAGCGTCTTCAATGAGCCCAAATGAAACATAAACAGGTGTCGAACGAGATACACCTTTGGGGAAGTGCGGCAATAGTTGAAAAGGACGCAAGTCATTCAGAAAGATTTGTGAAACCATTAGCGGCGCGTTTCTACTTTAGAAAAGTCGGCAGGAAAGGAAATTCGTCATGGATGGTTGGAGAAGGCGCGGAGAAGAATGGATAAAGACAGGACGCGGGGAACGAAGAAAGGAGAATAGATTCGGACTGTTGAAGGGTCAACACGCTTACGGGAGACGGGGAGCTCAGCGGACTTTGAAAGGATGAGCCCTACTCTCATGGTGGATTTTAGGTTCATCGAAACGAACCTTTGTAAATGACGTATTTAACCAAGATTTTAATGTATTAATAAACCCAGATGTAAATAAGAGTTGGTGCTACAGTTATAATTACTTATACACGATAATGATTGGTCGGATCACGACTATAAAGGTTAACACTCCCATCCACCTGACACATTACAAAATCGAAAATTTTGACAAAGTTTGGTATGCAAAACCATATTTTTTCTCACTCTTTACAGCTACAAAAAATTAATAATATAAAATTGAAATTTTCAGGTAGCCTGAAATTTACTGCACTTTTACATATTTTTTCCCTTTTTTAAGTTTCGTTCATCAAAGGAAATTATTTGAATTTGAAACACAGTACACAATATTTTACCCAAATAATTTAATTTAAAAAACATAATTCATGTCTCTTTTTAAAAATCCAAAATTATACAAATGTAAAAAGTGCTTCATGTACTGCGTGTTTTCTTTTTTTTTCTTTTTAAACTTTAACCTTTTGCTAGCGAGGCCATTTTTCCGATTCCCTCTTTAGAACGGGAAATTTCATGCCCCCTTTGTAAGAACGGCCATTAAAGGAGTTTATATATATATATATATATATATATATATATATATTGATTGTTTTTCTCGATCTGTATATCTCTTATGTATATCTCGATCTATTGTTTTTCTAGACTGACTGAATAGAACGATACATACGGAAAAACAATGATTCGGGGAACGATCGATCGAGATTCCACTGTATATATATATATATTCGTTCTCGGCCTGTATTCTTGGGATACATACTATCCCACCCCGTAAGGAATAGGTAAAATGAAAATTGAAAATTAATAATGACGTCTTCGTAATATATTAACATTTAGTTGACTGAATTCAACATGACGGCAACCTAGCACCCTTAAGAATAATTTTATTTAACCTACTTGAATTATAGCTAACATACCATATACTCTATAAGAATGATTATACACATTATGCATGGTTTTATATACCAGAATTTCTTTATATTGGCATAAAATTATAGATGTTGAATGACCTCATGGACACATATCTTCGCATTAGCTCACAGGACAGTTATTTCTAATGACAACTTACAATATGAACCACTGCATAGTCACTTTAGTTAAAAGCTTATGTTTTCGTCTTACGTTTAAATAAGAGTTTTCAATTACGTGTGTAGAAGCTTAATCAGGATAGCAAAATGCAGTGATTGGCTGAGTCCCATTCTCTTATTGGAGTTCAAATAATGAACATGAAAAGGATTCATTAATTTTAGCTACGAAGTATGTTCCCCGAGTGAGTTTGTTACTTTCATCTAAATTTGGGACAAGTGTTTTCACTTACCTGTACAGGCTCAATCAAGCATAGCAAGAAGCAGTGATTGATGGTTGCATCATGATAATCCCTGCACTTTTCTCATTAGAGTTTAAATAATTTCTAGGAAAAGAATTATTTTATATTGACTGAATTGCTATTAAATATCGATGAAATAAATACATGGTAGATAACATAAATTAAGTAAAAAAAATATAAGTGGTAATCTAAAAAAAAATAAAAGTTATGGAATTTCACCCCTGAAGATTCCTCTTTCGTTGAAACTTTAAGTACATGTTTACACTAAATTTGGAAGATGCTTAATAAGGTACACTAAAATGCACTGATTGACAGATGCATCATTATTTTTCCATTTTTTATAGGCAAAGTATGGTATAAGGTATCATTATTTATAATTTTAGCGAAGGAAGAAATACTAACGTCGAAATTTGATTCCAGTGTTTTCATTTACGTTTGTTGATGCTCTATCATGTATTACAAGATGCTGTGACAGATGGATGTACCATTATTTCTCTATTCTGTAACTGTAGATTAAATAATTAATATATAAAAGGAATCGTATCATTTATATAATAAGTAACTATAATTAATTTAAAATTAGAATTCCTATAATAGGGTGTTTTAAGATAAATAGGATAAATTATCCATTAAAGAAAAAAATAGAAATATCAGTAGAAATTATTTTAAATAAATTTAATTCTATGAAAATGCTTAACATAGTGGTAAAGGACTTTTAGCATACCAATTATGTCATGTGTATAGCTTTTGTTGAAACTTTCCAAATTATATATTTCCTTTCATTGCATCCTTGAATAATAAAGGGATAAATAAAAGACAAAGGGAAAAAATCAACCAAAATATATTGATCATTTCTTACAACTTCATTTAATAGGAGTTATAAATTTAATTGTAAAGCTATTCCTCCAGTTATTATCGAATTCATAAATAATTTTTAAAGACAGTTTTAAGAGAAATTTAAACTTTAGGAAGGTGAAACTTCATATATATATATATATATATATATATATATATATATATATATATATATATATATATATATATATATATATATATATATATATATATATAACTCAAACAATGTAAATAATTCAACACAAAATAATATACATAAAGAATGCATAAACAGCCGTACAAATTAACAGAAAAACTACCCTATACGTTCCGTTCTCGTTGCCTCGTTATATGGTTTAGTTTTTTTACCGCTACAGAATCTTGCAATTATGATGCGTATAGCTCTAAGAGAAGGATTTCTGTTTATTTCGCCTGCATTCTTCCTGTTAGTAAATATCTTTCTCTGTTGAATTATTTACATTTTAATAGTTTATATATATACAGAAGGTCGTTCGCACTTTATGGAAACGATTTTGATAGTTACGTTTTATGTATAAATGCCGTATTTTTGCGGCGATTTGATTCTTTATGATAGCCATGGTTCTTGACAATAGCTCTAGCTCGAATTTTCCATGAGAGTAAACTTTTTCATAGTACTGTCATGTCAATTGCACCCCATTCCTCATGGACGGTATTACAAAGTCCGTTTAGAGTTCTTGAATGCCGGTTTCCTAAGGCTCGTTTTAAACCGAAAGCGCAAAAGTCCATCGGAGAAGCGTCAGGTTATTTTACAGGTATTTTATTAAATGGGATACACTTTATTCCTGTTTCTAATTCTTTCTTTGCTAAATAAGCAGCAGTTGATTTAGACGTGTGACTAGATACCTTGTCCATATGAAGCTCAAATTTATCAGTGTCCTTTCCATATGAGGCTGGAATTTCTTCCTCAAAAATTGGTTCCAAAATATTCTGCTAACAGTAGAGTAAATTAATTTTGGCTTTACTTAAGACTTTTTTTATTCTTAATTTGCCGTTGTAACAAAATCCTGCAACTACCATGAATCCCTTTGGGAACTTTTCTGTACACTGACGAAACCATTTCGTACGGTCAATTCCGTCAGTTTAGCAATAGAAAATTGATCTTTTTTTATTATAGTCACTTAAATATACCTATGCCTCACCGAGTGTTAACAAAAATTTCCATTTTTCAGCAGCTAGGTGTTTTTCATCTAATTTTCTACGCTTAGTTTTTCTTTCAGCAATATGCTTTGGCAAAAGCAGATGAACTTTGGATTTAAACATCTTTTTTAACTTCAAATCGGTATGAATGATTTTACTTACAGTACCGGAATACATTCCTTGTTTTGATGCAATGGATATCTTAGAGTCGGCAGATTTTCTTTTAGGTTCAGAGACTTCACTTTCTTGATATTTACCTCCGTTTGAACAGTCTTAGGATGAGGTTTCGTGGTCATGTTTTCATTTTGACTTTCAGTTAGACTTTTTTTTCCTTTCAAATTCAATGTATTATAAATACCTTTTTTGAAATGCCATAACCGCGATTTTTACACTGCTTTATAATTAGTTGATACGAATATTTCTCCTCGGAAAGCGCAGTTACGTAACATTCGAGCCATCTATCAATTTTAGGATCCATTTTCAAAATAAATCTTTTATTTTACATTCCAATCAAAACAAAACAGTAGCAGACGATTATTCTGAAGTTGCCAAATTTTTATCTCAAAATGCAAATGGCAAAAATAAATTTCAAAATCGTTTCCATAAAGTACGAACGACCTTCTGTACATACATATGTGTATATATATATATAAATATATATAATATTAGAATAAATTTACACCGTTCTAATATAAAAAAATATAATACACTAAATAGTCAACAACTTAACATTGAATTTGATCACTTCAAAAAACATAATTTTGAAAATATAGTTATTTCCATTCTTGATATAATTAAATCACCCTCTGATAGGTTATATTAATGAAAATATTTATATGCAAAAACATAAAACTCTCTTTCCACATGGCCTTAATCAAATACATAAACAGAAAAATATAGTTAAATTTAATTTTACTGATGTGTCAGCTCAACCTATTTACCCTTATCTAATCGAAGATACTCAGTCCTCAAAAAGAACAAAAAGAGGTAAAAGTTATAATAAAAGTAAGACTTTTGATTGTAACTTATATAAAAATGCCTTAATAAGTTTTCAGGAAAGTTTTATAATTGATTATCAATATAAAAAATTAAAAGCTTGGATTTTTTCTATCGTTAAAAAACATATCATTAAGCTATATCAACTATTTTTAAGTACAAAAATAAAGAATTATCATTATCAGCATCTGGTATATGATTTAATATTAACACGGGCAAAACATTTAAAAATAAACTTATATAAAAAACAAAATTCAGCTAATAACACATATTGTGTACTAAATTTTACTAACCTTAAACTTAATAATATAAACTTCAATAGTATATTTGATAAACTTCATGATATGTTTCCTATAAAAGAAATAAAAATAAAGCGTGCCTTTAAATATACTCTGCCTATGGGTAGACGTATATTTAACTATAATCAGGTATAAAAAAATTTTTCTGAGTCAATAAATTTAACTTGTGTATGTCATCTGCCCATTTACAATAGTTATATAGATACGACACATGGTCATGTAATAACAGGCAATATGGATATTGTGGAAGATGTTGCACTGCGTGAGTTGATGAATTTGGGAACTAAGTTTAGAATACCTAGTACTAATAATAATAAGAAAATACTTAGTTTCTTAAATGCTGATTTAGATAAATTTATTTACAAAATAGCAATTGATTATTCTGTACCTACTGAAGCATTCAACCCTTGGAAAATTAATTTACTAAAACTTGTACAAGCTAAATTACCCAATAATAGTAATAACATTAATAATTCTTATAAACACTTTAAAGCTGCTATTACAAAATTACAAGATGACTTTATAGTCACTTATGTAGATAAAGCAGCCAACAACTATGCTATAATATGTAAAAAATATTTTGCCATATGTTTAAAAAAACAGCTTGAAAATAGTGATCTTTTTCAGCCATTAAAAGAAACTACTAGTATAATTAATAAGAAAATCATAGCAAAATATAAACTACTAGATATTTCATCTAACATTTATCATTTTCCTTATATAACTTTAGTTCCTAAATTTCATAAAACACCTATTGCTTTCAGAGCAGTAACCTGTGGTCATAACACTTATGCTACAAAAGCAAGTAAATTATTATTAAAATACCTTAAATTAATCTATAAAAATATAACATCTGGTGTTTGTGGTATAATTGATAATAGCTATAGTCTAATTAGAAAACTACAAACATTAGATAACTGTAAATATATTGTAACTTATGATTTTAAAGATCTATTTAATAATATTGATATAAATGATTTAAATAGAATAATCATAATGTTAGTACAAAATAATATTCAATACTTAAGCAACGAAATTAAACTAACTCGTTTCAATAGGCTCCTAGAATTAGAAACTAAACATAACTACATAGTTCATAATAATATGATATACTTACAGTCCAAAGGTGTACAAGGTGGTAATGCTTCAAGTATGCTAGCTAATTTATACTTATATTATTTTGAAATTAATAATATAGAAAATAGCAATTACAATATATATAGATATATAGATGATATAATAGTAATTAATAAAAGTAATAACCCTATAGACTTAAATTTTTTCCCTCCCTAATTTGGAACTAATTAAAAGTAGCCATGATAATATTAATGTAAACTTTCTAGATATTAATATTAAATTAAGTACTCGCAGTAAATTTACTTTTAACTTATACGACAAAAGATCTGATTATAATTTTAATATTGTTAAATTTCAAAATTATCTAACCTGTTTACATAAATCTGTTTTTAATAACATTATTGTAAATCAGTTAATTCGTATAAATGGGCTATGTTCTAAAGACAATAGGATTGAGCATATTATAGACTTGAAAGCTGTGCTAACTCGTAATAATTACCCTGTAAGTCTATCCAAAAACATAATTGGTTGTTTTTGTTTTAATGAATAGTCTGTTCTGTTGCATTAATATGTTAAACATAACAATAGGTTAAAATAGAAATAATAACTACTAAAATTAAAATAAAAATCATAAGTAAAATAAAATAATAATAAAATTAACTCAAAGTAGTAACAGTAATAACTAAATAATTAAAGGAATAATAGTCTTAAAATACGGTAACCTAAGTAAATCTGTAACTGAGAATCCACTACCTCAATGGTTGCAAGTTTTATGACGTCAGTCATCTTGCGGTTACAAGTTCTTAACTTCCACTCTGACTAGCGCCAGGCTTGGTGTTCTTTGGTTAAGTACTTTTTCAAACTTAATTCATTAATTAATCAATTTTTCTGTTAATAATGGATTGTACGGTGTCTGAGTGTGTTTATTTAATATATCATACTCATCAGAAACAATCCATTGGTTTTTAGACAGTATTGACACCGCTGATGAAGAAATGCTGTCAAAAACCTTATTCATACTTTTCTTTACATGATGTTTGTTCCTGGCAGCTAGTAGCTTTAGAGCTATTACTGGTTTTCTCTTTCATCTTATTCTTATATATATATATATATATATATATATATATATATATATATATATATATATATATGTATGTATATGTATAATTATATACAGTGCCGTAATTAGCCAATCCTGTGCCCTGGGTAGGAATTTGCATTTGGGCCCCTTTATTAATAAGGTTTGGGAAAATATAAAAAAAATACAACATTTTGGGCCCCCCTCTTCCCAAGTGGGCCCTGGGCGAGTGCCCCTGTTGCCCCTGCCAAGTTACGGCACTGTATATATATATATATATATATATATATATATATATATACTGCTAATAATCCATTTCAATAGATATATTTTTATTCTCTTACGAGCTTTAAAACAGATTAATTTTCCGCCTGTCTTTCAAAGTGTTATGGTCTCGCAGTTTTATTTACTCCGAACTCACACAACAGTTTAACGCAGATTTATGAATGTTTCGAGGAAGGATTAATATATTTCAATACACAGATTCTTCATTCATTAGATTCTTTTTTATCACCGAAGCATGAAATTGAAAAGAACTGCTTCCGTTAGCGGACCGATGCCTCTTCTCTTTCATAACGCAAACTATTTGTCCCTGCTTTTCGTATGAAATGGTTTTGTATTTTTCGTTAACTATTCTCATTAAAATAGATTACAGGATTTTCTTTTCGTTTCCTGAAGTTTGAATAGTTTATTAACAAAAAAAAGGGAAGCTGTGATCCATACCTCCGGCAGTATATATTGTTCATCATGTAAAGACAGGAAATTTAAAAGCGCATTCTAGCAAGTATAACTTAATCATGGAAACGATTCCAAATGCCAATTAAGATTACGTGCAACCCCACGAATATAATAACAGAGAGAATGATGATTTCGAAAATATACATGTACTCTCTCTCTCTCTCTCTCTCTCTCTCTCTCTCTCTCTCTCTCTCTCTCTCTCTCTATCTATCTATCTATCTATCTATCTTTATATATATATATATATATATATATATATATATATATATACAGAGGCTGTTCACACATTTTTTAGACGATGTATATTGTATTCACAAAACTAAATTACATAAAATTCTTGTGTTTTAAATGTTCTATTTGACATCCCTTATTCTGAACTATCTTTTGACAACGCAATTTCCAGGATAATAATGCCTTTTGAAGTGTCAGAAGAGGTATTCTATCCCATTCCTTCTGAACAGCTTTCCAGAGTCCTGTAAGGGGTTTGGGACGACGTTTAGATAATGCGGATTTTAAAAGTCCGAAAGAACAAAAATCCATGGGTGATACATCGGGAGATTTAGTAGGGATATCAGTGAAGGGTATGGCCTTGATACCAGTTTTTGTTCCATTTCTTTTATGAAATTTACAGTGGATTTTTATGTGTGACTGCTAGCTTTGTCCTGATGGTGTCTGACAGATTGATGGCACTGTGGGTAAAGCGATGGTATTTCATTCAGAAAAATTGGCGATAAAATATGTTCCTGATAGTATTTGGAGTTAATCTTGATATTTTTTCCCACTCTCTTTATTTCCAACTTGCAATTATAAGAAAAACCAGCAACAATCATGAATCCCTTAGAAAAACTTTCTTTCGATTCTTTGAACCATGCACTTAAATTTTTTTCTCCAATTTTATGATAATAAATGGGTCTTTATTTTTTGCAATCATTTAAATGCACCCATGATTCATCTATTGTGAAAATTGTTTTCCATTTTTCTTTGGATAAGTGTTTCTCATATAGAATTCTGCAGCGTGTCCTGCGTTCAGCGATATGATTTGGAAGAAGACGGTGCACATTGCGTTTTTTCGCTTTCTTAAGATTTAAATCAACGTTTATCATTTTGTTTACAGTGGACACCGAGCATGTTAATGATTTTGCAACTGTCCTTTGACTAGGGGAATTTTCTTTTAACATTAAACAACGCACCTTTGCAATAGTCGAAGATGTCCGTTTTTTCCTTAGATACTTGTTTGGAATTTTTGTCCCACTTGAGGCTCCTATTTGACGTTTTTTTCCTTTCTTGTTGACGATATTACCTATCGACGCTATAGATATCACAAAACCATGACTCTCACATCGTTTTTGGATAACGGAGTATGCATATTTCTCTTCGGAAAGAGAATAAATGTATTCTTCGAGCCACTGCTTTGTTATAAACGCCATTTTGAATAAAAACAAAACTTTCAAGCCGCAGACCATAATTTTGACTTTTAGAAACCTAGTACAATTGCAATTATTTCTTTTGCAGCAAACGGTTTTTTATTACCGCTTACCAAAATCGTCTAAAAAATGTGCGAACAGCCTCTGTATATATTATGCCAAAAAAGAATTTTTCATTTCCAAGCATATTTACGTTCATAGCACGACCTATAAATTATTGATTTAATTGATGCAATTTGCATATTTCTTAATTTTTATATTTACCCTTAGACGAACTCTATGTTGCGAATGAACGTGTAAAATTGTTCAGGGACAAATACAGTTTACCTTTTAAGGATGACTGCTATGACACAGGAATGTGCAGATGGAAAACTATTGGAAGGTGATGCATAATTGCATAGTTACTTAAGCTTTCTTTTGCAGACACGTGGAGAGCAAGCTGTCAGCAAGACCTCTGTGTTCTTTTACTAGAAAATGAAAATGGAGAATTTGGGATGAAATATTGAAATAAATGTTTTTATGTGTTAAAATTGTGTATTATTGTATCCAACAGGAGCCACAACTATATCGAGTACATTGAACTTGGAGGTTAAAATTTAAGGAAGATTATTTAATATATATATATATATATATATATCCAATACGGAGGACTGAGGATTTGAAATTATAAATATAGGAAATGACAATGAATTATAATTAAATCATAAGAAGAAAAATTCTGGAATTTACTGAATGGAAATAGCTTTCCATTGTTGAGAAAATGTTCTCTGAAATTGAACTCTCTTTGCGCGTCGACAAATACTCGCGAATCTTTGGTATATATATATATATATATATATATATATATATATATATATATATAATCAAATCAAATTTATATGAAATTGAACTTTATTTCTTTTCAGGATGGTTGAATACGTAGAGCATTTACATGAGCATTTTGAAACTCCCGTTGTTATCCAAGATGGCCGATATATGTTACCTACTTCATCTGGATATAGCACGAAAATGAACGACGCAAGTATTGCCGACTTTGAATATCCAAACGGAGCGGTATGGAGAAGATTATTTGAAGAAGGGAAATTTTCAAAACCATTGGGGAACTAATATAGCTTATCAAATTTAATGGTTTCTTTTGAATCTTTAAAGTAATTATTTTAGATGTTAATTACGTCAATGTTATTGGCATATGGGTTTCACTTTATTATTATTCTGGATGAAAGCTATGAATAGCTTTTCGATCGATTGTATGTTATATATTACAGATAATTTAAAATTTATATTTAGGAAAAATAAACGTTGTTTAAATTATTAGCATACGGGTTTCACTTTATTATTATTATTATTCTAGAGGAAAGTTATGAATCGCTTTTCAAACGATTGTTTATTACATATTACAAATTATTTAAAATATATATTTAGGAAAAATTAATGCTCTATAAATTATTAGCATATGGGTTTCATTTTATTGTTATTATTCTGGAGGATATCTATGAATATTGTTTCGAACGATTGTACGTTATATATTACAGGTAATTTAAAATAAATACTTAGGAAAATTAAAAGCTCTAAAAATTTGGTTTTGATTTCGATTCATTAGGTAAGAAGGGAAATTCTTCAGAAACTTATTTTCGCTATTAGAAGTTCCATTTATCAAAGCAGAGTTTTCACTTAAGCACCTCAAGTTTATTTAAACAATTTCATCTATCTTTTGGTTTCCTTTTGTTTTGATTTTTAGTACTTTGACAAATTGTTTAGTTTGACGTGTAAGCTTTAAAACGCTTCTGACATATGCCCAGAGCACATTTCCTTTTTACCCCTTTAAAACAGTGTTATGACTTACAGTAGAAAATTTAGAAATTTTAGTCGCAAAGAATTATTGTAATGTTTTATAAGGAACGAAGCCGAAAAGTTACTAAAGAACAATTTACCTGGCATTATTTATTCAAGTATTTTTTAACCATGAAGTCTGAATTAGCTGAATTGAAATTTACTTTTATTCAAAATTAAATAACATTTTTGAAATCATAGGAAACTTTGTTTCAAATTTAACTGTAAACTTTTAGAAAATTATTCATTGTATTTCTATTTATAATTTTAAGTCTGTATTTTTAAGTTTGTATAATTTTAAAAGCTATTGTAAATATACCAGATAGCTCAATCATTGCTTCCGAGATTTCTGAAATGAGACGGCGTAATATAAATTATTTTGAAATGTGGACTACAGATGGCGCTACGATCATTTAGTTTCCACTATGGTGAATTATGTCCTGTAAGAACTTCTAGTTGAGCTGGTATTTTATAGGATATAGTAGACATATGAGTGCGAGTATTGAGAAAATATTAAATGTAAATATTTTCAGTTCCTATTTTCAAAAAGATATGCATTGTGGATATAACTGTTAGACATCGAATCGACAAAAATAGAATATATTTTGCAGATGAAGATTAAACTAAATGTGTATTATGAAACGCACTAACACAAAGATTGTTTGCTCATTATTTTTTCGAAAATGATTTATTAACCAGGAAAGAAACAGTGTGTCTTCTTATGATCAACACATATATATATATATATATATATATGGGGATTTACCACTTCATAACATTTATAATGAAATCTATTTCAGGTTCTTATAATAGTTTAATTTTGATATCTACATCAACCCTTACTTAATCATGTCAGTTATCAGGGTTTTTAATTTATGCTTTAGAATTTTCTTTATGTATGATATTAAAGCATGGAGAATATATCATTGATGTGAATTGCCTTGAAAAATATGTACTTTAAAACCTACATACGTGATCAAACGTTACAAACGAGTATAAACGTGAGCTTCTAAATGAGCTATTGTGTTATTAATCTATCTATCTATCTATCTATCTATCTCTCTCTCTCTCTCTCTCTCTCTCTCTCTCTCTCTCTCTCTATATATATATATATATATATATATATATATATATATATATATATATATATAACACAGTTCCGTAACTGACTGACAGATAACGCACAGACCAAACCGCTGGCCCAAAGGATTGAAATATTGCATGGCGATTCTTCTTATAGCATAGGGGTGCAATAAGAAATATTTAAAAAAAATTCTTCTTAGATTTTTTTATTTTAAATTTTTAAGCCGTTTTTGTAACATTCTTTGAAGTTTGCATTTAAAATAACAATCTGAGGGTTATAAAATTTACATCACGAGAAAGATCATAAAAATTCCTTTAAAATAAAGTAATTTTTGAATCTTTGTCTCTATTTTCTGATTTTTGGTGAACTTTTAGAGATTAATTTTTAGAACTTAATTTATTAAATGCTGATCACGTGGTTTCTTCTTTTTGTGATTCTTTAAATTAATTTTGCATCACGTGCGAAACAACGAAATAAATTGACTTTTTTTAAAATTTCTAATGCGGCAGACAATTGGACATTATCCAAAAACATATTTTAACATAGTAAAAGAAATGTTCCTCAAACTGCACTCTATTAACTGTACTATATTCTTTAGTATGTTATATTAGATTTAATTTCGATATTTTCTGCTACATTATTTTGCCTATAAAAATATCCGTTACGATTTTTTTATAAATATATTTTTTAGGATTTTTTTGGCATTAATTGTGTGCATTGACCGTTGTATTTTATTTGAATGTACTCCGTAGCGAAGCACGGGTATTCAGCTAGTATATTATAATATATATAATATACTAGCATGCATATATATATATATATATATATATATATATATATATATATATATATATGCGTAGTATTTGCGTCAGATAGGTGCATAAGTTATTTACAAATAACGATGTACTTAAATGGGTGATGCAGTTTTAGATGATTGGGAGAAACATTATCCGAGACATATACTGGCATTTTTCCGGTGTGAGTCAGTTTTAATAAAATAATGCATCCTATTTGAAATAACTTGTAATAAATGTAAGAATGTAAACTCGTAGCATAAACTTGTGATCTATTAACGTACACGTCCATAGTAGACATATTAAATTGGTAAAATTTTTGGAAAGTTTTCCGCTATCATTCATATTGTTACAGTTTGGCTTTGTCATTATTTTATTTTAGTTATTTCAAACATACAAAAGAAAAATAATGTATAAATTTTAATAAAAGTAAATCAGTCCATATTAAACGTACGTTGCATAAAATATATCAGATTTATTAACACTTTTTTCAGAGAAATAACGCTGGGATTTCAACGCTGGATTCAGAGAAATAACGCTGAGATAACGTAATCCTACGTTATTCAGAGAAATAATGTAGGATTACGTTCCTCCACAACGGTCCTCCGAAAAGGAAAATTTCAAACGATAAAACCGTCCGTCCGTACCTCGCGAGTTATAATTTTGAAAGCACGCCAAACCAAGTCTGTATTGCTTGGACAAGAAGTAAACAGTTAAACAGAAAAGTACCAAAATGTGTCAAAATTTTGATATACATGTATGTACATATATCTATCTATCTATTTATCTATCTATCTATCTATCTATATATATATATATATATATATATATATATTAAACTATAACTTGTTACTTACTGTATTTTTTAAGTTTTGTGAGGTAGAATATCTGTTATTCTTTACTTTTGAGTGCAACAGTAAATATCTATAAAATTAGTAAGCATGTGTAAATTACCACTTACAGTTTCTAGATGTAGCACCCGGCCAAGAAAAGTGACACAAGTCAAAAAATGGCATTTTTGATGTTATGTCATTGAAAAATATGTATGAAGTGACCCATCGTGCACGAAAATCGACACATCTCTATCTCGCAATTCGTCCACCTGAGAGCAGTTGTATCAATTTTATTGTAATGCTAATTCAAGGACTTCAAGTTGATTTTTCTCAAATGCTGCATTTTTGTGTTGTGTCACTTTTCTTGCAGGGGTGCGATATATCAAAAGAATTATGCGAGGTTATATTATAAATATTTCTTTGCTTATAAAATGCTAAAATTTTATATTTATATGAAATCCCCCATGATCAACTTTCTAAAATCGATAGGGCTTTAATTCTTTGAACATATCTCATGGCAAATTTAGAGTTCAACCATCAGTTATTTACGTATTATAAATGGAATAAAGCTTACCTTCTTTGTAGTACATTTATCAGGTAGTAAAATTTCTGATTTGGCCATTGATCTAGTTCTGAACTTTATATCTTTTTTTTGAAGTTACTACTCTATTGGGGGATTAACTAAGAGTATAAAGTGTGATGGAATCGTAAAAACAGTTGCTCACTAATTTGACTTTATGCGAAAATAAGAAGTGCTTCTTCTTGCCTGCAGTTTTTGCCGTTGTTCATCCTGCAGATTTTTTTCTATTACAATACAGTCAACTGAGCAACTATAGAAATTGAAATAAATGAAATATCATTAACAATAAGCAAAATATATTTAAAAAATTTCAGGTAATCTCTTCTAACGAAACTACCGAGGGTTATTAACGTAGGATTACTTATCGTTGCTTACCTGTTTTGTATATATATATATACACTGCTGACCACCCAAATTGCAACACCAAGAAAGACAAGAGTTATCATAACAAAATTTATTTTGTAGATAACATGTTGACCAAGTATCAAATGATTAATTTTATAGACTTCTGTGAAGTGTGGTTCCTGCCAAAATCAGTAGCCAGAGTAGCCGCTATTGTTGGAGATAACCGCTGCCACACGCCTCGGCATTGATTCAAAGAGACTTTGGATGAGTTCTTGGGGTACAGCTGACCAAGCAGCTTCCACACGTTGCCAAAGTTGATCTGCAGTGGCAGCTGGGGATGGAATCTGGGTCAATCGTAGAGCAACCATGGACCACATGTTTTCTATCGGCGAAAGATCCGGAGAGCGAGGCGGCCAGGGAAGCAATTCAATCTGGCGATTGACGAAGAACCGTTGGAAAATTCGTGCCACGTGTGGTCGCGCATTATCCTGTTGAAATATGGCTGTGGGCAAGCCCTGAAGGTAATGAAGGACAACTGGCTCCAACACCTCGGAGATGTAGCGCTGGCTGTTTAAAGTACCGGCAATGCGTACTAGAGGTGTCGGAGAGTGATATCCAATACCGCCCCATACCATAATACCCGGTGCAGGACCAGTGTGGAGGTGCATAACGCAGCTGTTCAGCATCCTCTCTTCACGGTGTCTCCAGACTCGAATGCGACCATCGTGGTGTTGTGGACAGAAGCGTGACTCGTCAGTAAAGACAATTTCATTCCATTCTGCCGTCCACCTCCTTCTGTCATCGCACCATTGGCGGCGGAGACGTCTGTGGTTCTGCGTCAAGGGTAGACAAAGCAATGGACGTCTTGCGGACAGACCACTCTGCTGTAAACGGCGTCGAATGGTACGCGCAGACACTGGATGATGCGTTACAGACTGCATGTGCTGCGCTATGGTTCGTGATGTGACTGAGCGATCCGTCACTGCCATGCGCACAATTTGCCTGTCATCACGTGAAGTGGTGCGCTGAGGTGGATGCGATCGAACACGCCGGTCCGTCATACCCTCCTGCATCCAACGATCACATATCCGCATTACAGTTGTTTGGTTTCTTCCAACACGACTACCGATTTCCCTGAAAGATAATCCACAATCTCGGTAGGCCACTATCCTTCCTCTGTCGAACTCGGATACTTGATCAAAAGATGATCGCTGTTTTCGACGAGGCATAATTGATCGTTTTTTTGACAAACCACAAGAAAAACACAATTGCCGAACTTGAAATCGTCGAAATCTCCAAGCCTTAAATAACGCTTTGAAGTGGCGCCACAGGCCCGCGTGATGTGCGTCTGCGCTGAAATTCTAATCATTTGCATATCTCACCTCCGCTAATGCATGTTGTAAATTTCATGTTATTTGCATGTTTCCTTCAGGGTGTTGCATTTACAGTGGCCAGCAGTGTGTATATATATATATATATATATATATATATATATATATATATATATATATATATATATATATATATATATATATTTATATATATATATATATATATATATATATATATATATATATATATATATATATATATATATATATATTTATATATGTATATATATATATATATATATATATATATATATATATATATATATATATATATATTTATATATATATATATATATATATATATATATATATATATATATATATATATATATATATGTGTGTGTGTCAAAATTTTGACCCATTTTGGTACTTTTCTGTTTAACTGTTTACTGCTTGCCCAAGCGATACAGACTGGGTTTTGGCACGCTGCCAAAATTTTGCTTTCTGGAGTACCGTTATGGAGGAACGTAATCTTACTTAAAAATAATTATTATATAGAGAAATTTACTTTAAAAATGTTTTGTAACATATTTATCTACAAATATTTGAAACAGCTGGTATTTGTAGATCCTTAGTTTTCTATCTTAACTTTTCAGATATTATTACTAGCAGTTACATTATTTTTGTCTGTGTAGCTGCGTTTACATGGACAACAATAATACCCGGGATTTACCCGCTAATAGGGAAAACCTTCGAAGTCCGTTTACATGGGACCACATTTTCACCCTGCTTTTACCCGTCTTACCGGAAGTAAAGGCCGTCACATGATTCGGCGGAAGTGATCCTCATACACCATCATTCCTCGTAAATCACGTTATGGGTTCGATCCTAGCCGGTGTCATACTTTTCCAAATTCACTGTATTGCTATTTTTAGCTTTCCATCTTCGAACTCCGCATTTATCTCGTTACGAAGTGTATGGTCCTGGGGAAGGCCCTTTTTTTCCAATTGTTGTTCTTTTGACCTCGTATTCTTAAATTTTAAAAATAACAACAACAAAAAAATTATAAAACTTTAAAAATCCAAAAATATTGAAAAATTTAGAAAAATATTTTTTGTATCCTTATGATATCTGCTTTTCTGGGCCTCTTAATATTATTACTTTTTTGTTTCCGTGGATCATTAGTCTTATCTAATTTTTCTTCTAAATTTTCTTAACTTGTAACTCTATATTTTTTCTGTTAAAATTAACTTTTTTGTTTTAATTTAACTTTACTATTTATTTTTTTTCTTTTACCCGCGTTATTCTTACCTTAATATTTTATTTCATTAATTAAAATTTTAACTACTGAGCACTCCCACCTTGATTACATATATCTTGCTTACAGGAGATAAAGTCGACACGACCAATGCACTCCTCTTCTAAAACACAATTACGTCTGCGTCTATTTGTTATTTAAATGCAGCACATGTCAGTCGCTGTTGATAATTATAGAACATTTACGATTGTTTTCTGTTGTTTTTAAAAATAATTTAGAAAATAGATAGGAAAAAAGGAATATAAGAACTAGAAGATTGATGCGGATATTAGATATAATCGAACGATCTAAGGCTTCATCGCTAAATTTAGTTTTTCCACAACAAAGAATGTGGGCAAAATTACGAAGCTCTGTTTGGTGGGAAGAAATTGTTTTAAATTCCTGAAGTAATAAAGACTGGAAAGAAAATTTTCCAATCGATAGGTGCATTTTTTTAAATTATAAGATTAATTGTAAGATACTTATTGTTTTCATAAATCCTTTTATAAAATCAAAATGTAATTTTGATTTCAATTTTGTTTCAGTAATTTTTAGTCATGTATAAATAAAAAAATCATAAATAGATATAAATAAATTTTTATCTGTGAATTCTAAAATAATTAATTTATAAATAAATTTTAATGCTACGTTTAATTATTGATTATACTTATTAAATTTATTAATTTTACCATAACACTTTAAATGAAAATGTTATTGAAATTTTATTGAAATGAAATTTTATTTCTTATTTTACATACCAGATGGCAGTACATTCTATTTATAATGTAATTGGGGATGTTTTTTTTTTTTTTAAACAAGATGGGCAGAAATAAATGAAATCCTCCGGAAGACAAAAGGCACTTTTCTACTGTTTTCTTGAAAATTATGCGATCGTTAAGGGGTTCCAGATCCTTCCATCGATCATTTAGCTGCATTTTCATGGATTCACACAAGTTCAAACCCGCCATGTTATTTACTCCCAGCTTCGAAATGCATCATGGGTAATTAGCGGGTTTTATCCTGGGTCGAAGCAGGGTCGAAAATCAACCCTGCATTTTTCCCTATCGTAGGGAAAAAGTAAGAAACGACCCTGCTTTTACCCGGGTTTTTGGCACATGTAAACGGCACTTATGTTTAAAAGTGCGTACATAAAGCTTATAAAAAATATAGAAATGTACCTGACAGTACACCAGTTTAAAGACTATGTCAGTGCAATTTCTTTTCCCCTACACGGTAATCTTATTTATAAAAATACATGACTTCCAATTTATTTTAACTGAATTCAAGAGTAATAAAAGTTTCACTTAATGGTGGCATTGAAAGAAAATGAGATTTGTGGAGATATATTTATTGATGTTTAAGACGCACACTTTACTTCCTAAAGTTATGAAATTTTAACAGAAATTGTATCCTGATGTTGCGTCGAGAACTAGCCTTTCAACAACTTTCATTATAAAAGACCAGTTAAATTTGTGGCTTCACGTTCTAAAAATCGTGCGATCGTAAAAGAAAGACATGGACGACCTCATAATCTCCTAAATTATGTGAGAAATGTCTAAATCCTCGGGGAGAAAACTTTTTATTGCTTTGAATCGTGAGAAAAGTAAAAGGATCTTTACTTGTAGATTTCATTGCTCGGGGATTACACATTGAATCTGACACAATATGTATGAGGGCATATATTTAATCGGGACAGTTATTTGTGAAATATATGTTTGATACATAATCATAAATTTTTCTTCGGCAGGCATTTATGCTGCAGCAGTAGCGACATTAGCTCATATACATCATTATAAGTTTCACTGATAACTTTAGTTTGGGAGCACTCCATAGGCGAACCAACGTTACTTACTGTGCGGGAATAGTACAGAAACATTCAAATCTTAGCCCGGATTCGAACCCATTTTCCACGGTGTGGTGGATTATCCATCATAGATCGTCGGCGATATATAAAACAGTACTTTTTTAATGCATTAAACAGTACAATTTATAATTTAGCTATTTTATCAATCTATATTTTAACATAAAAAGGGCCAGGATAATTTTTTAGTTTCGTAAGAACATACTAATGAATATTATTGCTGTAAATTAGCATATGCTATGAATACATTGTAGGCTCTATGAGCTTTAACTGTTATCTCTATTATATTGTGAACAAGTCTGTTCGAAAAGTATCTGGCCGGACGATGACCGAATGGCCAGGGCGCTGGCATTCAATACCGAAGTCTGGGGGTTCGAATCCCACTCTTGGCTTGGATGTTTGTATCTGTTCGGAATCATCTTTAAGCAGTAGGTCCCGATCTAATTAGCTCTCGTGTAGCAAAAGGTTGACTGTAGCTTGTAGAGTAGAGCTCACTTCTACCCGCACTTGGGTTTATATAATTTGAAGTGGCACTCTAAATGAATTTGATACAAACACAGTTTATACATGAAACATTGTTTATTGAATTCGTTGCACATACAGAATTTGCTTTTACAGCAATAAGCATACGTACTACTTGTACGAAATATATATTAGCATTCAATAAAAATACACTTTGCAATACTCACAAACCAGCAGAGAGTCAAACCAGCAGTTCTGCCACGTAAACTTTGGGCCCCCTAAGCACTAGCGCCGGTTAACACCTGGAGCTGCTTACCTCGTAGCTCCCTTAACTCGCTTATCTATCAACTTTAACAACCTCTTAAGTGAATCAAGCTGCTTGGTATTTTTACCAAGCGCGTATGCCGAAATTAGCATATCTCAAGCAGCTTCTTTAATTCATTCACTCAAAAGTTCGATTCTTGTGAATCGAATCTTATGTATACCTTACACTGGCCTCCCTCGGAAAAAAAATTAGGTAACTGAGGTCTGAACGGCTTCAGTTAACTAATTGAAAACGCGTGCTGGTCTGACTTTTTACATAATGGTTGGCAAAGCCAAAAAACCTTCCACACGTTGTGTAGGGGATAAACGCCACTCCCATTTTACAAAATTAACCCCGAAGGGTCCAGGTGACACCATCAAACAGTGGATTTGAAGAGTTGCGGATACTGGGCTGGCCAACTGTGCCCTAGAAAATCTATTTTAGTTAAAAGTCTCAACACAATTGCACAGCATGACATTTTTTGACTGTTTGTAGCTGGTCTCCCATAATTCATAATGCACATGTGTTATGTTTTGTGAAATAAAAATACTCTTTGCAATACTCACAAACCAGCAGAGAGTCAAACCAGCAGTTCTACCACGTAAACTTTGGGCCCCCTAAGCACTAGCGCCGGTTAACACCTGGAGCTGCTTACCTCGTAGCTCCCTTAACTCACTTATCTATCAACTTTAACAACCTCTTAAGTTAATCAAGCTGCTTGGTATTTATACCAAGCGCGTATGCCGAAATTTGCATATCTCAAGCAGCTTCTTTAATTCATTCACTTAAAAGTTCGATTCTTGTGAATCGAATCTTATGTATACCTTACAAGCTCTTCAAGCTAAACCAAAAGTTTCTGGATTACATTTTTTGGTTAGATCGGAAGAATATTCAATGATCTATTGTTTCAGTAAGAAGTTTCCCCTGGGTGTGTGTTACTGAAGGTAGTCTTTAGAAAAATGCATGAATGTAGTATATTATTGTGAATGGAATACATTCTGAATGGTATACATGACTGAATATATCCAGGTTTACGCTGTTTTTAGCCATTGCATTTATGCTTTCTGTGCCTTAAACGTAGTGCCATATTTAAAAAAAACTATTCAAAAACTAAAATAGGTAATGCCAGCGAATAAGGAAGACAAGAACGTAAAGTTTCACCATGTGTAAGTTCTCGGCATAGCATAGCTGACGTGTTCGGTGAAGACGATACTATTCTTTAACCGGGATTGTGTTAAACTTTGACTGACATTTTTTAGTCTATACTGTTCTTAACATAAAAAAAGGATCTTCTCCATGGCACAATTTAAGCAATTAGAAACAGGCACAACAGCAGAAAACATACTCCTGAGAAGGATTCCCCAATGATTCCCCGATCGGTGACCATGTTACAGATCCTATAAGTCTGCATTCATGGCTGTTTGATAAGCTGATAGTTTGAATTAGAGTGAACGTAATGTTGACTCACGATTTTGGCAACCATAGGCGTAGCGTCGGGGGGGGGGGACGTGCCCCCCAACTTAACTCGAAATAAATATAAACGTTAATAGAAGTTCAGTTAAAAAAGGAAAATTGTGGAAAACTTTTAAGAAAGTTGGTTTTTCCCGCTTTTTCAAACTGGGAAACTGAAGATTCTGATTACGTCTTTAGCCTTAACATAGATTTTAACAATAATATGATCCATAACAAAAGTTCGATGTTATTTTTTTCTCATTATATTTATATTGTATTTATTTTTCTCATTGTATAACTTTTGAATACTACTCCAACATTAATTCTATTGTTATTCAATTTAATAAAAATCATAATATTTCATATTTTAAGGACCGTCCGGCAGTCAATACGCTGAGGAGGGCCCTAACTGAATACAATTCGTGCTCCCCCCAAAAAAATAGTTATAAGCACGCTACGTCTATGTTGGCAACTGAGAGAATTTAAAAAAAAAACTTTTATTAAAATCCGGTAGATAAGATATGTCTGAAAATTTCCCTTACGTATCTGGAAAATTGGGCAGGAGGGTTTCACGTACAAATGTATAAGTTTCACGTATTTCGTGAGTGTTTTGTTGAAGATAACAACTCCTGAAAATGTTAAATGTTAAGATAAAAATCTCTGTTGGATCTAAGAATTTAATACGTAAGAACATCTAATATCTTACACTTAAAAAAAATTCTTTCCAATCTTCTCTTAACACTTCTGCAATAAAAAAGTGCTATATCTGGAGTCTGTATTACAAAGTAGAGAATTCGGAGAAAAAGAAATAATTTCGTTTCGCTCAATGCTACTCTGTCTGCGAATCATTCTTGATCCTTTTACAAAGAACATCAGAAAAGTTTACCGTGAGAGGGGCCTTCTTTCTCTATAATAAACGATAGAACTTTAAAGCTGACAAGTGATATCTCATGGTAAGAAATATCCAAGAGACGTGACGTGAAACAAAGTTCAAATCCACCTCTGGACATCTTCTGTCTAAAGAAAAAATGGTTTGATGCGTATATGTTCCTCTTCTCTATTCTATCCCAATATATATATATATTCGGAAAAACAATGATGAAACTTATGGAATATAAATTCCTGCTCTTGCTAAAAAAGGTCTAGATTGTGAAAGTACATCAAATAAATACATCAGATCAAAAATACTTATGCGTGCAATATTTTAATATTTACAACCTTCACGTATAATTTATTCATATAATCTTTACTGGTGTATGGGATTTAATTACCGGATATAACCAGTGAAGCAAATAGTTGCATACTTTAGCTTATATTTATTAGAATTATCGAGATTTGTCACTCCAGTCTAAAGGATTTTGTAAAAAATAATTCACAAGTTCTGAATTATGTGTTCCCATTAAATATCTTTTGAAGTGATGGGAGTAAAATTATCACAGGCTTTTGACACATGACTTAAAAATTAAACATAATTGGTGCACTACCGAAGCATTACCTATGAAACTTCATCACAGACAAGTCAAGACGGAGCAATTCAAAAGGATTGTCTCTCATCTGAAAATTGCATTAAGAGAGCTAATGCATATGGAACACCCAAAGAGGATTTCGTAGTGATCAATTCTTGTGTTGGTTCTGACTCAAAAATTCTAACTCAATCTATGGTCTACGAGGTAAATTAAGGTTTTTTTTTTAATTTCTGAGAAAACTTTAGATTGGAAATTTAAACAATTCCTCTTCTCTTTGAAATATACAATAAAATTTGAAATATACAATAGTAGGGTTTCATACTTTCCCTCACTTCTTCAGAGGAAATTTGTGGTCAAAATCTTGCCGGTATCTTGAAAGACAAGACGATCCTCTTAGTAAAATTTGTCGGTACTTAAATGATTTTTTGATTTTATAAGGTGGTACCAGTTGGTTTTTAATTCTTGAGGATGGCACTAGAGAGACTAGAAACTGAGTATGAACTTTAGTAAATGTTTGTACTAGATGACGAACATATTAGTAAAATTTCTTAGTACTTAAATGATTTTTTGATTTTATAAGGTGATTCCAGGTGATTTTTATTTCTTGAGGTAGGTACTAGAGAGATCTGAAACTGAGTATGAACATTTAGTAAATGTTCGTACTAGATGACGAAATTATTAGTAAAATGTGTTGTTGCTTAAGGGGACAGTGGACTTTCAAACCTAATTGAATGGATTTGCTGGAAATTTGAATTTGGAATTAGTACCATAGATATGTAAAAAAGGTTGAAATTTAATGATGAAATATTCATTATTTATGAATTATGAATTATTAATTATATCAAAAATTGGCCTCATTAAAAATGTTCCACGCGCATTTCTTTTGTATATAATATGATACTTTTTATTTGCAGGATACCTTATAGAACTAACAATGAAACTTATTGCTTATTTTAAGCATTCCTTAAAAATATAAAGAGAAAAAAATAATAATAGGGAAAACACCCTTTTTATTACGCAAAATACCTATAAATCCTCTTTTCAAGTATTAAATTTAGAAATTCTGAGCTACGAAGCATAATTTTTTTCAATAATATTAATTTGATATACAGTTAAGTATATAAAACTTAAATTTCAAAGCAATACGATAATTAGAAATGCGCCTGGAGCAGTTTGAATATTCGTATGACATGAACATTTTTATTTTGAGAAAAACACATTTAAAGTTATTGCTATTAGTAACCACATAATATCTAAATTATATACAAATGCCTAAAACTAGGAAAGTAATCACAGAAATTAAAAATTCTTTTTGCAACACATTCCTACTCGTCCGTAGTTTCACAATTCAACAAAATAAAAAAAATCGAATTTTTGGACAAATTTCTCAATTTTGAAAGTCCACTGTCCCCTTCAAGGATGTTTTGGTTGTTTTAGGTGGTGTCAGGTGAGTTTTAACACTCCAGGGGTGTGCTAGAAAGACTAGAAACTAGGTGCGAGAGAGTACTGGAGATGATTTTTAATTTTCTCTCTCTCCTATCCTTTGATTTTCGACTCTTCCTGAAAAAAGTCCGACTATCTTTGAAAATTCCTGTAAGTGTGTAGGCTGCTTTTTGAGAGAAAACCAGTTTTTGAATATTTGATGCTTTATTTTATTTTATATTGAAATTACAAAGTTTTTTTTTCTCTCATGATCAATCACTATTTCGGTGCTTTCTACTCAAAAGCTAACTCACTTAAGAACCGAATTTAGGACTACAAAACTCCAGAGTGTTTTCAGAAAAACATACAAGTTTACTGGAAAAATATTCTTGAATATTATTGGTTTTTTTCTTTCGAAAGAACGATCAGCCGCTATTTTCGATGGATTATCGCCAAAAGCATTAGGGCTCACAATTCGCATAAGAGTTTTGCATTCCAAATTTCTTGTATTTAGACAATTAAGGCATTTGCGGTTCGAAAAATGTCAGGAAAAAAACGTGTTGTTTAGAGCTTTAAGGGCCCGAATATAACTCACGGTTTTTTGTAAAATTCGATTTAACACTTTATTTCGACTGTAAAATGTTCCGAATTCTCCCGATGCTGTAAAAATGTACATAAAATAAATAAAGGCACTGGAAAAAAATATAGAAAATTAGCACTGATGATATTTTGAATTCATCTTTCCACATCCTTTTCTTAAAGTACAGCTTTGAATGCACTGAAAATTAATAGAGTTGATTACACAGTACAATAGAAATTGTTTTTTTAAAATAAATATGAGAAGTCTTTTGTGTTTACTTGAAAACAGGGGGATGGGAAACTACAGTTAAATATAGAGCTTTTCATGGATCAATGGCTTATAATAGGAGAAGCTGGTAGATTTTGCTTTGTGTTTGCAGCAATACTATTAGTTTTACTGAATTTATCCAACATAAACTCTTAACCCAGCTTAAAAGAGAAGAAAACTGTGTGTAAAATTCTTAATAACCATTCTAAATAGTCAATGACCATCGACATATAATGTGTTTTCAGGCTTATGAAGAGCAGGAGGTCTTTGAAAGTTGGTGAAATTTTACGAATAAGTTAGCAGTGACAACATCCAAAGAGTAAATATGAACTATTGAATATCTTGAGCAGAGTTTCTTCCAAAAGAGGTAGGTTAACAGCTAAAGATTTAAGGATGAAGTTGACTTGACCAAAAGGACTGGCTTGTTGCCAGGTTTATGGAAAGCAGGAGGTCTTTGAAAGTTGGAAGAATTTTACGAATAAGTTAGCGAAAACAACATCTAGAAAGTAAAACTGAACTATTGAATATCTTGAGCAGAGTTTCTTTCAAAAGAAATATGTTAACAGATAAAGAGGAAAGGATGAAGTTGACTTGACCAAAAGGACTGGCTTGTTGCCAGGTTTATGAAAAGCAGGAGGTCTTTGAAAGTTGGAGGAATTTTACGAATAAGTTAGCAATGACAACATCGAGAAAGTATGCCCTAGTGGGAAGGGTCAGTAATGCATATATATATATATCTCCAGAATAGGTTATTGGTAAAGATTTCTATATGCAAATGGAAATCTGTTATTGGGTAATTTCCCTGGTGTTAGCTGAAGGGAATGGGGATTTTCAAAGTTTAAACTCTTGTATTCTCAACGTATGATATTCACCAAATATATAACTGCTAGAATGTCCTTCCCCCTCATAAAAATGACAATAAAGAGGCTGATTCGTACTAAATGCAGAAGTTTACGTTATATCCGCGTTTACAGTAGAACTGCTGACAATTAAGATCAAATTCTACCAGTGTTAACATCCAGTCACTTTGATCGGATTGGTAGATTCACGGTAAAGCCAACATATTGTAATGGAAAATAAGACACAAAGAAGTTATAAAACTAAAGATACACACTTATTTGTCCCCAAAGATTAAAATTTGATTGCAAAATAAATAAATAAAGCCGAAAAGAAGTTTAAGCTCTCGACTTAAATAGTAAGAGAAAAATTTAATCACAAAACATTTAAACTGTTGACAGAATGTAAAGTTATGCATGAACCCTTTAGAAACTACTTAAGCATGTAAACGAAAGCATTCAAAGAGCTAATAACTTCCCATTGATACGATTTGTACTTTCTTTTCTAAAATAAGCATAAAAGGAAGAGTTAGTAATGTAGAAACCATAGATTGTGTTTGGAAAATGAAGAAGTAATGAAAATTGATTCGAAGTACGAAAATTTAAATAAACAGATACGTTCAGAATTAATGAGATAAAAAAGGAAATTTAAACACCAACACATTTGGGAACTCAAATCAAAGATATAAAAGAAGAGTGCAAAATTTAAGCTATTTACAGGAACTTGTGATTCGGCTGTCTCTGAGTGAAAGCAGAATGGAGATTGGTTAGCATATTTCTCCATTCGCACTGGATATTGATCAGTGGAACAGGAGGTATTAAACAATGAGTGCTTTAAAATAGACCACATATTTAAAACAAAAAAGGTTGTTTACTTGCAGCTGACATTACTTATAGAAATCAATATGATATCCTGTGTCTTCTAAGGCAACGTTGAGTCATAAGATGTTCTCTGATCAAGATTATATATATATATATATATATATATATATATATATATATATATATATATATATATATATATATATACATACATACACCGGGTGAGCAAAAAGTTTGTAGAAACTTTAAAAATTCCTAAAAACCGGAAAAATAGCCAATATAAAAAAAGGTTTGCAGGGTTAGCATCGCCAAGTCACGGGAATTTTTTTAAGACAGGAAAAAATAACTACAAAAACAGCCAATAGATGGCGCTGGTATGAGCGAATTCTGTGGAAATATGCAAATGAGACGGTTATAAGAACGTGCGCTCCTAATACACAACCATTTCACCGTTGTAAACTGTGTATGTGAATAAGGATGCTGAGTGCGAAGGATAAAGCTTTGTTGGTGAAGTTGTTTTACGTGAACCAGGAACCAGTTACCATTGCCTTGCGTAAATTCCGAGTTCAGATGAATGTGAGGAGTAGAAAAGGGCTTTTAACAGCGACAGGTCTCAGGAAGCTTGTACAGCGGTTTGAGGAAACTGGAACGCTTCGGTACGCCATATTCTTCGTGGAATCCTTGATCTATACCCTTACATATTGTAGTCGTGTCATGAAATTTTACCAGCGGATACCGTACTGAGGGAAGCATTTGCGAGGTGGGCATTCTCCAAAATCAGACAGAATCCCACCTGGGTCTTTAACAATTTGTGGACAGATGAAGATCACTTTTCGCTTCATGGCGACGTTTATATCCATAACTGTCGCATCTGAGCGGCGTGTAATCTGCGTGAGTACACGCAGCAACCATTGCATTTCCAAAAAGTGCAATTGTGGTGTGGGCTTACAGGTTCGTTCATCATAGGACCCTTCTTCTTTGAAACGCAGTAACCAGTAAAGGGGTGGAAAACGGATACAGTGAATGCGCACCGTTATTTAACGCTTATGCGCGAGGAGGTCGTACCATGTTTGCGTGACAGAGACGCGTGGTCTACCATCAGGTTTATGCAAGATGGAGCAACTAGTCCTACTGCTACTCCGGTCAAGGCATTCCTGAAACAGACGTTCGGGGGAAAAATCATTAGCAGGCGTTGCAGGTTCCCATGGCCTCCTCGGTCTCCAGATTTCACACCGGCAGACTTCTGGTTGTGGGGATATTTGAAATCCCGGGTGTATCTATACGGTTCATGCAATCTGCCGGATATGAAAGATGCGATCCGCCGAGAGGTGTCATGTATACATCCGGAACTGCTGCACTCTGCCGTTGCTGGATTTGTGACTCGCCTGCAATGTATTATCCCCTGGGGTAGGGGTCATGTGGAACACCTACCGCTGTAATATACGATTTAGAAGCATTAACCGATTTCATTATTTGCGTATCTTTTCTTTGACTTGTGTACGTCAGCGCCACCGGTCGGCTGTTTTTTTTATTTTTTTTTCCTGCCTTAAAAAAATTCCCTTGACATAGCGATGCTAACCCTGCAAACCTTTTTTATTTTGGTTGTTTTTCCGGTTTTTATGAATTTTTAAAGCTTCTACGGACTTTTTGCCCACCCGGTATGTAAGAGAGTAAGAACATTCTAGATTGCATGTTTTATATGGTATTTTAAAAGCGCATTTAATCCATTACCTCTTTAAGATCATGTTTTATAGAATAAAAGGGAGTTAATGGAATGTGTTACTTTCAGATTTGTTTAGTCTTATGATTGATATAAAATAACAAAGTGTCAAAATGCTGTTTGTATTTTTAATGAATTTTGAAGTTTCATCCAATTCAGAAAATAATCGTTAAGTTCCGTGCGTGAGAGTTATAACACGAACTTTAGATTTTATGTAGTTTTTCTACAGCGATGTTTTCATGAATAATTTACTTATAAATAATTCTACAGATAAAAATGCTATTAATACCATTGGATGTGATATGGAATATATTTTACAAAATGTTTCACAAAATGTCTTAGTGAAATTAGTTATTTAATATCTTAATTCTTTCACAACACAAGCCATGTTCCGAAAGTTGTCCATTAATAAGATATGTATAATCCAGTCTAATATTTGCTCTTGTTAAATAAAGCAGATGATCCTGCCTCTTAGTACTTCATAAACTAAATGAAACATTTGTACACAAACAAATGTTACGAGACTGAATTCAAATTAATGATGCATAAATCTTTCGACTGTATAGAAATTAAATTCCGTTTTGTATAGTAAATCGTTTGAAGTTGGAACCATTGTGCAGTTAAACTTTGTACCACAAAGACGATTTAATGTTTCTCTTTATCCTAAATCACGAAGTTTATGCATATTAATAACAAAATAAACTAATAACGTAAGATATTTACACCGAAAGAAAATTCAAACACAATGAAATAGAGAAGAGTAACCAACTTCGTTTTGAGAGTTATAACGCGAAAATATATCGCTTCAATTTTCTTCTAAAGCGCAGCTTACTCAGAAACAAATATAAATGAACGTTTCAGAATTCTTGAAACTTTGAATAAATGTTTAAGCATTTATATACTTTTCTCGAGAAACATTCCTCAGGGGTTTGACGCAGAGAATGATCCGTCTAGATTTTAACAGTCCCAATATTTTTTATTAAATATGAATGTGTTATGCTAGTTTACTATATTTTGAAACGCCAACATATTAATAAAAAAAATTCAATTTAAAAAAATTGATGTAGGATTGAAAGTTAAATCCATTTTGACTTGTATTATAAAATAGCGAAGGGAATCGAGTTACTGGAATTGTTTCAAAATGTTCACGATGATAAATTTAATTCACTCAACTATTCATTAACCTTTAGCTTACGGGGCCCATTTTTCCGATTCCCTCTTTAGAACGGGAAATCTCATACTCTCTCTGCATGAAAAGTCATTAAGGGGGTTATAAGTTTATATATATATATATAATGTATGTATGTATATATATATATATATATATATATATATATATATATATATATATATATGTATATATATATATATATATAACTTTAATATAAATATATATGACATGTATATAAACCTTTTCCTTACGGGATGGGACAGCATATATCTAAAGAATGAATATATATATATATATTTTGGTTATCAAAAATTGAGGAAAAGTCTCAAAAAGTTACGCGTAGAATTTAATGAAACTTTACGCATTATACAACACATACTTGGTAGGTATAAAATAGCATAAAAAGAAATCGCCAGACAATTATGGTGTTATAGAATCTAGGATATGTATACAATGAACAAATCGGATGAGTCAGTTTGGTATAGGAAAAGTACCTTTAATATGGCGTATGATTCCCCCCGAGAAGCAATACAGCACATACACCGATGTCTGATGCTGTCAATTATGCGGTCTATGAGTTCGGTAGGAAGTGAGAGCCATTGCTCTTGCAAAGCAGTTGAAAGCGTGGCTAGGGTCCTAGGAGGAGGATTGAAAGCAGCTATACGTCGTCCTAATGCGTCCTAAAGCGTCCTAGAGCGTCGATTCGGGAAATCGGACCACATCGGGACTCGATCATTTTGGTCCAAATAACCGGCTGGTCGGATTCCACGAACATGCCCTATTAGGTTTATGCAATAGGATTTGTTTCGGTTCTTTAGGATTCGGTCCGATTAACCGGATTCCACTATATATATATATATATATATATATATATATATATATATATATTATTTTTTTGGCTAGTAAATAAGAACTTGTCTACTAAAAGTTTCTAGGACTGAACGGTTTTCTGCCTTCATCCCGTTTCAGTGTCTATGTCCTGGTTCTCTTAAAGACGAACGCAGGCAGACAAGTTCAACGCTTGGCAGCGTAAGCCTATTAGCATAACATCTGTAGGCAGTTTTGTTCAACAATGTTAGACAGGCATTTTTAAGCATCCAAGTGAAAATATTAGAAAAACGGGTTAGTTCGAAGAAACTTTGAAACATAAAGGTAAGTCATTACTCGTAAACGTAATATTTTCGGTACCAAGAGTGAAGCATAAACCATAATTTTAATCATAATTAACATTTCTGAACTGGGACAATAGAGCCTTGCGACTGATTAACTGACTAACCGTAAATTGATCTATATAAATAAAAGAAAGACCTTATTGACACCCGTCGGTCGGTGAAACAATTCCGGGTGGACCGTTTCCGGTACGTAATTTCTTGTATGGCATCCGATATGAAATTCGGCCATGTTTGAAAATGGCGAAATCGATGTATTTTTTTTCACGAAAGTACATAAATGTTCCATATTTGGAAAGAGCTTTAAAAACTGGTAATTTTTTCTGCGTACACTTCAATAGTTTTAGCGATATTTCAATTCTAAATGCATACTCCACCGACCACAATTGGCCGAAAAAAACGTAATCCGCCAAGTTTTAAATGTTAAAATCGACTTTTTTTCATGAAAGTACATAAATTTTACATATTTAGAAAGAGCTTCAAAAGCTGATAATTTTTTCGGCGCAAACCTAATCTTTTACTACAATAGTTTTAGAGTAATTTGGATTCTAATGAAGCGTCTCCTGTGAGATCATCCATTTTCGACGATGTAAACGAAGTGTGATTCATTAACAGCGTGATTCTCACGATGAAAATGTATCACTGAAAAAACATGTTTCATCGTGTGTCTAATTTTTAAATTGTTTTTCTATTTTTAATCCTTTTAATTCAAACTTTTTATTCATGAATAGATAATTTGAAGATGTACTGATTTTCTGGGGATTTTTCAGCAATTAAAAGAGGAAAAAAAGTTTAAAATCAAGTGAACTGTGATTCGAGTGTCAAGTGATTCGATTTGGGTATTCGATTATTGCTGTTCCGATAGAATTCAATTCTAGACTGGCTTGCGGGCCTGAGCGTAGCTGGGCGAAGCCCGAGCTACGCTCAGGCCCGCAAGTAGTAAGTCAGGCCTCGCCGGCTAGTAGTAAATATTTGTATTTACCATTCAAGTTTCAAATGTGGCAAAAGTTAGTTTACAATTCCATGTTATTACTATCGATTGTCATTAGTACAATTTCATGTCATTATTACATGATGCGGAATTAAAATTGCAGCGCAAGGAATCTGAAGGGGTCTAACAGAAGGAAGATGTACAATCTACCCTAACGTTTATTTGCAGACTGAAAAAGAAATCGATTGGGGAATATCACTCGTTCATTGTAGTCATTTTTGTCACGACAAGGTCTGAAAGAAATGGCTCTTTTGAGGAATTTCAACTGCCTAAATATCTTTTACAAACTCAGAAATTTATTTTAGAAACCCAAGAAGACTTTCCTAAAATTCATGAAAAAAAAGTTACTAAATTAAAACACCTTAAAGTGTTTTATTAGTAAAACCTTGACTTACATTAGCATCTTTAATGGATGATCATAGAAATAAATGAAATTTATAAAATTAAGGCTATACAAACTATCAAAATATTCGGGTAATGGTTTTAAATACTCACAAAAAAGTGTTATTGATTAAATTCCTTATTTCTCCATCCTCTCTGAAACGGCGCCAAGACACTGCTATATTGTTTTATTGTAAATTTTGGCGAACATGAGAAAGGAAGAGACGCAAATCTGTCAAAGGGATAACAATAACTCCATAAGATGAATAGGTAATCAAGAGGGTATTTCTAAAAATATAGAAGATAACTAAAATATCCCATTTTGATAGCACTTTTGCTATAAGTTATTTCATCACACACACACACCCAAAAAAATTTTTTTGTGAGGGGGGGGGGGGGCTGTGCTGGAGTAGCCAAGTGGAAGTGCGTCGGCTTTCGAGGCCACGGGCCAGTAAATACATTTGTGTTTAGACCAGATATATACATATATACACACACACACACACACCACACACACACATATATATATATATTTATATATATATATATATATATATATATTATATATATATATATATATATATATATATATTATATATATATACATATATATATAATATATACATATATATATATATATATATATATATTTATATATATATAATATATATATATATATATATATATATATATATATATATATATATATATATTATATATATATATATACATACATATACATATATATATACATATATATATATTATATATATATATATATACATATATATACATATATATATATATATATATATATATATATATATATATATATATATATATATATATATATATATATATATATATATATATATATATATATATATATATAAATATAAACCAAATAAAGGTGAACGCCCTGTTTGGGGAGCACTTCTGTTAGCAGTTTTAACGTAGTGAAAATTAGAGCAATGAAAGAAGCATATTTCATAAATACTGGCATTTATTTAAGTTGATGAGAAAAAAGTTTAAGGAAGAACAAATGATAGATAAAACTTATATATAGAAATATTCATGTACACAGACCTGAAATATATTTGCTGAAGGTGACAGGCAATGACAAATAAAAATGTTCTTGCCTGTTTTATTTCACCAGGCTTTATCCTCCGAGATATAACCACATCCTGGCATCAAAGAGCACAAAGGGATAAGAGGAAAGTCTTCGTTACTGGCTTCGTTCGTGGCTTTCGGGGCCACGGGCCAGTAAATACATTTGTGTTTAGACCAGATATATACATATATATACACACACACACACACACACACACACACACACATATATATATATATATATTATATATATATATATATATATATATATATATATATATATATATATATATATTATATATATACATACATATATATATAATATATACATATATATATATATATTTATATATATATAATATATATATATATATATATATATATATATATATATATATATATATTTATATATATATATATACATATATATACATATATATATACATATATATATATATTTATATATATATATATATATATACATATATATACATATATATATACATATATATATATATATATATATATATATATATATATATATATATATATATATATATATATATATATATATATATATATATATATATATATATATAATATAAACCAAATAAAGGTGAACGCCCTGTTTGGGGAGCACTTCTGTTAGCAGTTTTAACGTAGTGAAAATTAGAGCAATGAAAGAAGCATATTTCATAAATACTGGCATTTATTTAAGTTGATGAGAAAAAAGTTTAAGGAAGAACAAATGATAGATAAAACTTATATATAGAAATATTCATGTACACAGACCTGAAATATATTTGCTGAAGGTGACAGGCAATGACAAATAAAAATGTTCTTGCCTGTTTTATTTCACCAGGCTTTATCCTCCGAGATATAACCACATCCTGGCATCAAAGAGCACAAAGGGATAAGAGGAAAGTCTTCGTTACAAAGACAAGAAATATAAAGCTGACAAGGGATATTTCATTTCTAGAAATATCAACCAACTGTGGTATCTAACTGGGAAGAAATTGACCGCAGGACAGTGTCCTCAGAAAATGGAAAAGACTATGCACTTATTTCCTTTTTCTTCTCTTGAAAATATGTTTCATTAAATCATACTTTTTTCTGTTATATTTTTTACTTAAAAACTTTTTCCTTTTTTAAAGAGTGTTTTCTTCGGATACATATGAACATGTATGGTTACAAAATAAAAGTATATTTTGGTATACATACATTGAAACATATACACGCACAAAAAAACAACATATATTTTATTATAAATATATATATACTAGTGGTTAGCCCGTCAAAATTGACGTGTAAATTTTAATTTTTATCAATTTACATCTGCAAAGTCAGTACTATTTGTATACTTAATAGCTTCTCTACTTTCTTTTATTTAAATTATATACATTTTAATTATTTAAAATTATGCAATATCAGCACTATTATAATCCATTTAAGATGCAATTTTTTTTAAAATTTAAATAAAATCTGAACTCTACATATTAGCATCACTTTACTTAATTCTATTACGTGTATTAACTATGAAATATTAAATTCTGTCTGTTAACAGTCTGCTGCACGTATTCGGTTTAGCGATTCCTGACTTTGTCTTGAAAGCCATCTACATTCCTGTTCATTGGCCTTACGACGCTTTTTAGCAATGCGACTTTCGTCAACATTTATTTTAAATGTATTACATTGCGATCTAAAAAAATTTTCCAGTAACGCTAAATAATTAATACAAAAAATTAACTTAGTTGTTTCATAATTTTAATTCATAAATGAACACGTGCCAAATTATAAACCATTGAGGTGTTCGATATTTTTCCTTTAAAGATGTTGCAAGTTCAAAAAAATTTTAAATACGTATTTTGTTCGAGAGGAAAGTGTATTCTATATACTATATAAAACAGTTCCGTGACTGACTGACATATAAAACACAGAACAAGCAGCTGGACCCAAAGGGCTGAAATTTTGCATGGCGATTCTTCTTATAGTATAGGGGTGCACTAAGAGACAGTTTTGAAAAATTCTTAGATTTTTTTAAGTTAAATGTTTTTGTAACATTCTTTAAAGTTTGCATTTAAAATAATAATCCGAGGGTTATAAAATTTATATCACGAGAAAGATCATAAAAATTCCTTTAAAATGAAATCTTTCTCGAATCTTTACCTCCAATTTTCTGATTATTGGTGAATTTTTAAAGATTAAATTTTAGAATTTAATTTATTAAATGTTGATCACGTGGTTTCTTTTCTTTTTGTGATACTTTGTGTTTACTTTGTGTTGTTTTTGTGATACTTTGTGATTTTTTGTGATACTTTTGTGATACTTTCTTTTTGTGATAACTAATTTTGCGGCACGTGCGTAACAACGAATATTTTTTTTTCTTCCTATTGCGGCAGACAATCGGACATTATCCAAAAAAATATTAAAATACAGTAAAAGAAATGTTCCTTAAACGGTACTATATTAACTGTCCTATATTAATTAGAATGTTCTATTAGATTTAATTTGAATATTTCCTTCTGCATTATTTTGCTTATAAAGATATCCGTTACGATTTTTTTACAAATATATTTTTTGGTTTTTTGACATCAATTGCATACATTGATCGTTGCATTTATTATAAATCTATATATATATATAAAACAGTTTCGTAACTGACTGACTGATTGACTGACTGACTGACTGAAATACAACGCACAAACCAAACCGCTGGACCTAAAGGGCTGAAATTTTTCATGGCGATTCTTATAGTGTAGGGGTGTACGAAGAGAGATTTTTGAAAAATTCCTCTTAGATTTTGTAAAATTAAATTTTTAAGCTGTTTTTGTGACTTTTTTTAAGTTTGCATTTAAAATAATAATTTGAGGGTTATAAAATTTATATCACGAGAGAGATCCTACAAATTCCTTTAAACTGAAATCTTTTTCGAATCTTTACCTCCATTTTCTGAATTTTGGTGCATTTTTGAAAATTAATTTTTAGAATTAATTTTTTAAATGCTGATAACGTGATTTATTTTTCTGGTACTTCAAATTAATTTATTGTCACGTGCATAACAACGTAATAGACAAAAAATTATTTTTTCTTGCTAATGCGGCAGACGATTGGACATTATCCAAAAAATGTTAAAATGCAGTAAAAGACATGTTCCTCAAACTTTTTTAGTTTGGTTTTTTTACATCAATTGCATACATTGATCGTTGTATTTATTATTAATATATATATATATATATATATATATATATATATATATATATGACAGGCGTGAGGTTTGCATGTTCTCAGGTTAATTCACAGTCATCATGTTAATACTGGTGGCGAGTGGTAAGTAGTCTAAATCCAATAAATAAACATAGTTCTAGCTCAATCCAATTTATTTCACCTTCCAGCAACCACTGATCCAAGTAGCGCATATTTGAGCTCTCGCCACTTTCAAATTAGGGACCCAGCTGACACGCGTCCACTAGCAATGAATTAAATCCCGCCGTCTGATTACACGCTATTGTTTTTCTCCATCCAAAGCCACCGCGCATGCCTACATGGTCTCTGTGACGCATACACCGGCGATGAACCATGGGTGGAGCTACAGATGTCAATCAATCCAAAGGGAATTTCCCCGATATCTCCCGATGTATTTCGAACCAAGATATGAGAATAGTGGCGAATTACGCCACAACAATAAATTAATTACTAAGCCCCCTTTAAATTTAGAATAATTATTTCGTTCCCGCTTAAGTCCGACAACTTTCCCCCCTCCCCTTGAAGGCGTGCACACAAGGAGTAGCTAATTCCCTGTGGCAACAACCCCTGGATTGACTCTTTCTGTTCTGTAAGACTTGGAGCAGTGGTTTAAAAATACACAGTTTACAATTTTTCAAGTTACACAAAAATTCTTGAGTTGTACCATATTATATCACTGATGACTTGAGGCAAAAAAGGAAAATATTACAGCATTATCTCAAAATATATCACTATAAATTCAAAATATCACTTTAATTATACCAATATATAATCTCAATAGGACATTACCTGAAAAACAATGTCACTTCAAAAACTCACCTAGGAACAAATTAATTGAAATTCACAAAATAACTATTACCCATTAACGTAGAATGTTAGTAGCATTTTACAATCTAAAGTCCTGGCTTTAATATTTTCATCAGCCTCGTTGAGTGGTAATGTAATCAACAGTCCTGTAGGCTGTCCACTCATCTTATAATTTTATAACAGTTCCAGTTTAAAATTTTACAAGTATGACTTTATTTACACAGATTATGGTAATGTGAAAATGGAGGTACATGAAAAAAAAAATATTTAAATATATGAAAGACAAAACTAAATGCGGTCGACCGGCTTGTTTGGAGGCCTCCTTGACATGGTTGACCCTGTAAAATACTCAGAGACACAACATATTAATAATTGAAAAAAAAATATAAATATCGATCATTTTCCCATGGGATTATTTTTTCTCGTATCTTGTACTTGCCGAACGACACAAATGTATTTTGACATCAATTACAATACAGTTTATCCCTTTAGAGCTCTTTTATACCTTCGACTTACTTATGAAATACAAACATATGAAATTACACATGAAAATCAAAATTCTCTACATATTATTTACACTTCAAAATTTTTCCATAACACAAAAATCTGATTCAAATTTATCACAATTCAAAGTTATCAAACATTTTATAATTTACACTTCATTCACCTTAATATTTCACAATGATAGATTCATTATGTAAAACAATTCACTTTTGGTACTGGTGTACCATTCCTTCATCTGTGTACATTCTGTTTAATTCAAGGTGTATGTTTTTTGTTTGTGTGTGTTTGTGTAGTTGAGTGAACAAGTGCATGGTTGGGTCAGAGGAGAGCAGGTTCAACAATTTCCCACCGTCTTAACCACAACCGACAACTCTAAACAAAATTCAGAGTGAAAAATTGGTGCGTATAGTGCACGACACTGAAACTCTAGGTTGGGAAAGGCTCAAAAGAGATCAGTACACAACGTTTAACCACATAAGTGGAGTCAAGAGGGTGTTAGGCACCCAACATATAAAATCAATTAAGAGATGGATCTCTGGGATAGGCAATTTGGTCATATTCGGGAAAATGTAGATACAGCTCCACACATTAATGTAACAAAACATTGCAAAGATGGTAACAAAATTTTCAAAATAATTTAGGTTTAGCCAAAGTTCTTTCATAAGTTATTAAATTTCAATTCAAAAATACATAATTATTAACATCCAATAAATTCAATACAAATCATCTTCTAGTTTACTTTCACAATATTACTTCATCAGTTCCAATGTTATTATTTTATTTACTCATTAACAATCATAACTTTATAATTTCAATTTTTTACTTGTAACTCGTATCAACATTTTATCTTAATTTCCCCCCCCCCTCCCCAAAATTGTGCATGAAACAACATTATTGTAATTTAAACTCACTATATGGATGAAAATGCCTTAATCTAGTTGAGTGCACAATTTCACTCTTTTTTCTAGTGTATTGGTTTGGTTTATCAATTTCGAAATTAACATTAGAAATCTGGCTTAAAATTTTATAAGGGCCTGAATAGGGTGGATCTAATTTTCTTGAATTTGGGTATTTGAATTCTTCGTACATCACTAAGTCACCAATTTTGAAGTTTGACTGTATAAAATTTCTATCATATCTTTGTTTATTAATTTTATGGTGCTGAATTGTTCTTTGCACTGCAATCTTTCTTGCTTCTTCAACTGGCGGATAATGTAATGAAGTTATTTTAGGTAATGGTGAGTTATATGGCAAATTTCCAAATAGGAGGTAATTCGGGGAAAATCCAGTTACTCTATGGGGTTGATTATTATATTCGGAAGTCACTTGTTCTAAAATTTTTGTCCATGGAATTTTTTTCGAAGAAGTATTAACTTTACACCTTAATTTGGATACAATCGTTTGATTACATGTCTCATTTTTGCCATTACACTGGGGTCTGTGGGCTGAAGTAAGTAATTGTCTCGTATTGTGGTGTTTTAGGAATTTCTTAAACCTTGAGGAAGTAAATGCAGCATTTCTGTCACTTAATATTTGTTTCGGAACTTTAATTTTGAAAATTTGTTTTAAACAGTTTGTGTATGTCTCACTTGTCACACTTTTTGAAGGAAAAGTCCAAATATATCTTGTTTCATGATCAATCACCAGATGAAGATATTTTTTTGTCGAATTATAATAGTTAAAACCTCCAACTGTATCAACTGAGATTAGGTCAAATGGTTCATAAGCAATTGGCACTTGTTCCATCAGTCCATACTTTCTCTGAGTCGATTTCTTGTTTTTCTGACATGTTTCACAACAACGAACAAAATTTGAAATGTCTAATATTATGTCTTGCCAATAGTAAATAGGGGAAATTAATTGTAACATCTTTCTCACACCTGGGTGGCCAAATTTTTCATGTGCAGCGGTTATTAATTTTAGTCTTAATGATGGCGGGACTACAATTTTGATTAGATTTTTCTTTTTTACTGTTAGAACTCCACTATATTTTTTGTACTTTACATTATTAACATTATCGTTTAATTGTGCCTGAATAATTTCATCTGTGGTTAGAAAATAAGAATATTGTGATACAAAGTGGCTTATTGGGTTCCTTGATAGCATATCAGCTTCATAATTATATTTACCTTTAATGTACACTATTTCATAATCATACATGGAAAGTTTTAAAGACCATCTAAACAGTCGTCTAGTTAAATGTTTAATATTTTTGAGCCATTGTAAGGCTGAATGATCCGAATGTATTGTGAATTTTTTCCCATGTAAGTAACAATGGAAACGGTCAATAGAATCAACAATCGCCAAGCATTCAAGCTCAGTGACAGCATAGTTTCTTTCGTGTTTTTTCAGTTGTCTTGAGTGAAAAGCTATTGGGTGTAGTTGGCCATTAGGGTGCTTTTGCTTTAGGACAGCAGCAACTGCTTCTTGACTTGCGTCGACAAAAAGATGGCATGGGTAATTTGGGTTAAAAAGGGTTAAAATTGGTTTTGATATGAGTTCATCTTTTAGTCTTTGGTAGGAATTTTGACATTCTTGGGACCAATCCCATTTTACATCCTTTCTAAGTAATTTGTTTAATGGAAGTCTCAATTTTGCATAGTCTTGTATAAACTTCTGATAGACATTTATGGATCCCAAAAATCTCTGCAATTCTTTAACATTTTTGGGTGGTAGTAATTTTTTTATTGTTTCAATGTTTACATTATGAGGTGAATATTGTCCTTTAGAAATCTTATATCCTAAAAATTTTATTTCTTTCTTAGCAAATTGGCATTTTGATTGGTTTAATTTGATATTTTCCTTTTCACAAATTTTAAAAATTTCTTCTAAATGTTTCATATGTTCATTAAAGGTTTGTGAAAATATTATTATATCATCAAAATAGTTCAAAGCATAATTGATTTGGTATTTATTTAGAATTTGCCTAATTGCTCTCTGGAAGACACTTGGTGCATTTTTCCAACCAAACGGTAGTCTTGTCCATTCATAAAGTCCAAAGTTTGTTGTGAATGCCAATTTTTCAGTGTCACGGTCATGTATTTCTATGTGCCAATACCCTGAAGTTAGATCTAATGTCGAAAAAAATTTGGCATGGGCTAGTTGATCTAATAAGTCATCAATTCGTGGAATAGGTTCAGAATCAGTTTTAGTAATTACATTTAATTTTCTGTAGTCTATGCATAACCTAGTTTTTCCTTGGCCTTTTTTCATTGCTAATGTTACTGGGGCGCTAAATGGAGAATGTGAGGGCTTTATAAAACCTGCTTTTAACAATTCGTCTATTTGTTTTTTTATTTCAGCATTTTCAGTTTGAGATGTGCGATATGGTCGTTGTGCAATTGGGAGCTCTGAAGTTAAGTGTATTTTTTTGGGTTCTAATTTTATTTTTCCAACGTCATATTTATTTTTTGAAAAGATATGGTCGAAAGTTTCTAGAATGTTTTCTAAATGGGGCCAGTCCTCGGGTATTTGCTCTGGTGCTTGGAAGTCCAAAGCATCACCGGGCTCTTTAAATAGAGTTTTCAGTGTATCATCGGGGATACCTGATATCTCCTTTAAATTTTGAACATTATAATTAGTATTTGCTATTTTGTTTGAACTCTCATAATTTATAACTGGATTTCTCATTCTTTGGTTATTATCAACATTTAGGGTTTCAATGTCATTGGAAGAAACATTATACACATTATCTTTCACAGCATTATTGTAAACAGTCCTTTCATAGTACTCAGGGGAGTGATCACATCTTAAATAGTTTCTTTTTGCAAAATTTCTACCTTTATGATACCTTCTGTTATTATTTTCAGCCCGATAGTTAAAAAATTTTCTACCTTCATATACAGTTTTGTTTACATTTCTAAAGTTACACATATTTTTGTTTTCATAATACCTTTTACCATTATACATGTTATCACAATAATTTTTACAATTTTCTCTTTGAACATTCAATGCATATGGATTAACAAAATTATTATTATTATTACATAGTATTATCTCTTTATTACATTGGAACACCTTTAATTTTCTTAAATTTATTTCGAGACGAAAAAGTCTCATATGTTCTAAACTTAGCAATACATAAGGTAGATCACTCTCAATGACCCACATTTCAATTTCTCTAGTTAATTTGCCAATTGTTACATTTGTTTTAATTATTTTTGTTACAGGTACTTGACCATCAGTTTGATTTATTACCATATTTTTTAAATTTAATGTTTTAAAACATTTTACCTCTTTAAGTAATGATTGTGAAATTATTGAAATTGTACTACCGGTGTCTAATAAGAATTGAAATGTTTGTTCACTCACCCGAGCTTGGATCGTAAGTCATCTGTTATTTGCATAGTATCCTCTATGGTTATTTTGGTGTCTTCTGTTATCTTCTGCACTTTGATAGTGTCTCTGTTCATCATATCTTGACGTATTGCTGTAATTTCCTTCATTTTGTCTTCTGGGTTGATCATAATTAATCCACCTCCTTCTGTAGTGTGGCTCCGAATTTCTGCGCTCTGTCTCACTGTCACCGAAGTTTCGACGATCGCCGGCGGTAAAATCTGTTCTTTCCGGTGCGATACGCGGTGCGGACCGAGGTACCGGCAAATGTATTTTTTTCGCTTTTTCCAGCCATTCGAAAGGGGTTCGTATCTCTTGCAACGAGAGCAAAGTTCGTATGTTTCTTGGAGCGTCTAATGACAGTGTTTCTATGATTTCACTGTCTGTTTTTTTAAGTTGTTTCCCCAGTTCTAGTTTTTCCTTGAAATACTGGAAGAGGTCATCATTGTCATTTAATTTTAGTGTCCTAAACCTTGTTATGATTTCTTCTCTGCTCTTTGAAAAAATGGACAGCAGTTGTTTTTTAATATTAATGTAATCTTCTTTATATAGTTCCGTGGATATTATTACTTCTTGAATATCTTGACTTACGTAGCGCATTAAATTTTCTTTTTTCCATTTCTCATTTAATTCAAACGTGCTGCAACTCTCTTCAAACAACTGGAACCATTGAAAAATATTTTTGATACTGCTGTTATCGAATTGTGGTATAGCTAATTTTATTTCAGGCATGTTTTTTCTTTCGAACGGTTTTTCTTTCAATATTGCTTCTTGAATTTTTCCTGTGCATCCTGGTATGTTTTTTAAGATAGGTTTCTTGTCATCATTCGCTTCATCGACATTTTCATTTCCGGTGTTCATTTGTTCTTGAATCCAATTGTCATCGAGTAGGATTTCGTGGAATTCCTTTTTCACTTCAGTCTTCGATGCCATGGTGTATTATTATTATTATTATTTTATTTACTCATTAACAATCATAACTTTATAATTTCAATTTTTTACTTGTAACTCGTATCAACATTTTATCTTAATTTTTTTTTAATTTATCGTCGTTTCATAAATTTTCGCACTGTCGTGCTAATCCAAAAGTGAGGCGGGTTTTTTTTTTTCTGCGTAGTTCTTTTTAATCCTGCGCGGCTCTTGACAGGCGTGAGGTTTGCATGTTCTCAGGTTAATTCACAGTCATCATGTTAATACTGGTGGCGAGTGGTAAGTAGTCTAAATCCAATAAATAAACATAGTTCTAGCTCAATCCAATTTATTTCACCTTCCAGCAACCACTGATCCAAGTAGCGCATATTTGAGCTCTCGCCACTTTCAAATTAGGGACCCAGCTGACACGCGTCCACTAGCAATGAATTAAATCCCGCCGTCTGATTACACGCTATTGTTTTTCTCCATCCAAAGCCACCGCGCATGCCTACATGGTCTCTGTGACGCATACACCGGCGATGAACCATGGGTGGAGCTACAGATGTCAATCAATCCAAAGGGAATTTCCCCGATATCTCCCGATGTATTTCGAACCAAGATATGAGAATAGTGGCGAATTACGCCACAACAATAAATTAATTACTAAGCCCCCTTTAAATTTAGAATAATTATTTCGTTCCCGCTTAAGTCCGACATATATATATATATATATATATATATATATATATATATATATAGATAGATAGATATTAGGGTGGCTCTTAGCATATAGGCAAAAAATAAATTTGATATTTTTATAAGTCTCACCCCCTATTTCTTTTCCTTTTGGGCTAGTAAGTAACTGGTAAAAAGTTTGAAAATTTTATTTAATAATAACACGTGCCGCAAGGGTGGTGAAAATTGAAATAAATGAGTTAAATTCCAAAATTTTCACAATAACACTTTTAATAATCCTGTTTTAATTTTAAAACAAATATTTAGTAGTAAAAATAACGGAAATAATGCCTAGAACTGCTTAACCACAAAAACAAAATTGTATAACATTAAACTTCAATAATAAAAGGTTTAATAATTTTTTGATAATGAATGCTTCGAGCAAGATGGAAAAGGGATCCGATAGTCTTTTACGACTAGCAATAGGTATTGCTTTTGCTCCTCATCGTGTGTTATAATATCGTTATATTCTTCCATAAGCTTCACACCTCTTTCTGCGATATCATTGACAACTGTGAGGTTTCTGACTACTGTAAGGCCATGTTAATAATCAGGAAGAGAATTCCAGATCGCAGGATCACAAGCAATAAAATCAGATGATATTTATAACCGCTTAAAAAATGTGGATGTGCTTTTTGACACAAAGTTGTGTAGTTCTTTGTGTGTGAATTCGGCCATTTCTTTTAAATCAAAGTGTAAACGCTTAGAGTCACAAGTAGTTGATTCTTTTTTTTAAAATGCTTTGGCCATCTTTCCTTTTTGTTCGACAGGAATTGTGTCATCAAAAAATTCTAAAGCCAGTATTTCTTCAGTAAGAAACCACAAATGTCCACAAAATTTTTTTGTTGTTTCTTGGGAAATTTTTTCATTTATTTCATTGTAAAATTAAATATCTTTTAAAAACATCCAATCCTGGTATGGTGCTTTGCAGGCTAAATATACAAATTTCCCTTATTCCTTTCAATTCCTGCTGAGTCAAATGAAATTGCTTTCGAAAAATAAATATTTTCAAGCAATAAATAGCTTTCGCCATCCACCTGGCATGGTGAAAAGCACCAGGTAATCGAAATGTAATTTCATTTGCTTCGTGTTCTCCTAAAAATATCACAACTAACTACAGCAGCTCTTTGTAATCGTCTCTTGTCTGTTTAATAACAACTTGTGCTTTGTCAAAATGAATCACAAAATCTATGTCTTTACAGATACTGTTCACAACAAATTGATCATCAATTCCAACAGTATATTTAGAATTATCTATATTGGCCCAAGCTTATTGAAAACGTTTAAATAATCCTGTTTCGAGTCCAGACGACGTACCACTGCATGCTTCAAAAGCAGACTTTAAAACCAATTCATATATATGGTGTCTGCGAGGAAGGTATCAGAGATCTTTACCCAGTTTTTGTTCTAATAAAATGCAAGCACCTTTTATTCTTTCAGTATTTGACGCAGTGGTGTCACAACACAAGGCTTGCACTGTATCCAAAAGTTTATTTTCAGCAAGCAAGTTGTAAATAGCTTCAGCTGTATCGTCTCCACTGCAATAATCCAATTGAGGGACTCCTAAAAGATGCTCTTGTCCGTTAGCGGAAATAATTTCTGGAAGCCTGTCAAGCTTTTTGTTTCTAGTTATTGATGGAAGCAGCTTTCCATCCCAGTGGACGGGGGTGTACTCTAACGGTAACGTCAGACGTTCATTTCTGATTACTGAAGCACGCTCGGCATGAAGCTTTTGACGGCATCGCTGTATCGAGGTTCGATTTATAATTAGATCTTCAGTGTTGTGCCCCAAAGCTTCTGCAGTAGCCATTAAAGTGTGGACAGAGTTTCTGTCACTTAACTTGCATTTATCAAGAGCTGCTACCAACTTGGTGTTAATAAAATTAATGTTCCCACGTTTACATTCCTTGGGTGGACCTGGCTGATTTGTGGGACACAACGTATCTTCACGGTCAATTTCATTTTCAGATGAACTTTCCTTTTCAGACGAAACTGACACTAAAACAAAACCTTTTGCAAATATACTACAAAATACTGCTTAAAGAATGCAATAATTGGGCAAAAAAAATTTCAAAAGTACTTAATGGTTTTTACTTTCACGACTCTTCGATGTCCAAGTCCATGTCCTCCATTGTTTCGCTCATTTTTGTATCCTCTTTAATATTTTTTCGTCGCTGTTCTTCTGCACTAAGACGCTTTAGAACTCTTTTTTCCTTTTCATCAGTTCTTTTATCAATGCCCCCTAAAACACCAATTCGTCCTTTCTGCCTCTGGGAGATGAGAAATTGTTTGTCTTCTTTTATTGTAAAAATTTCCAAGGAATTAGAGTGAGCAATATCAAATAGGTCCTCGTGTTTTTCTTTAAAATTTTGTTCTTTTTGATCCTGAGTTTCGCTCTTTCTTTTAGAACTTTTTTGAAGCATTCTCCATTCATTATATAGAGCTTCCAGTTTAACAATGCAATGTTCAGGTTCTCTAAATGGTATTCGTGCTTTTTGCCAAAAAATTACAGTTTCAGAAATTACTAAACGAGCACTTTCACAAAGACTTAATTTTACGCATATCATATTATAAAATAGCACTTGCAATACTTGTTTGTTAGAAGGTAATTTGCTACCTAATATTTGATTTGTTTCTCTTTCAATCAGATATATATGATTGCGAAGTTTACTCTTTAGCACAATTTTTAACAAACCATGTGCTACCTCTTCGTTTGGAAGACATCGCAATACTGATTATGACTAAGCGCCGTGGTAAGCTTTCCCGACAACCAGGACTGCCGACGCCGTATTCACAACGTCCCCTATCATGAACCCTACGTGCTGGTGGGTTATGCAATACTGTGTTCTTGTGTATATTTGATATTATTTAGTTTATTAACGAGTATAAAATCTTATTTCATTTTTTCTGTTAAACTTGTGGGAAAAACAGTAATTTTTATATGAATGGCGACATCACAGCCTATGCGGTACCATTTAGAATTACGTGAATGACCCGATTTTTCTTGGCCATTAGTTTTAGGCCAGTTAGAAAAAACTGAGGGGGTGAAACATTCAAAAAAACAAAGTTGAAAAATAAGGGCCACCCTAATATATATGTGATATGGGGAGAACGGCCGCCGGTCATTGCAAAGCAGAATGCCGCAACCCCACATCACAGTCAACTATGTAGACACTGGATTACTGGAATGGTAGTGTGGTAGAAAAGAAATGTCGTCGACACAAGATTTCTCGAATTACATTTTTATTTAAATCACCGACCGCTCCGTCGGTATGAATGCAGCAAGTGGAAGTACAGGAATCCGTCTAATTCTGGATGTCAACACTTATATAAACTTCAGTCCATCACATGATTAAAGGGTGGGTCTTAATAGTTGATTGGTTTAAAGTTGTTGTTGATGTGCAGAACTGATTTGAATTTGTACTGACGCCGCGCCGCGTCCCTTTACTGAAAAAGGACAGCCATCTTTAATGATATTGCCTAAGGCTGTAATAATGGAATTTAACGCGAATGCCCAAAGGGAATTAAATAACTTAAGGGATTAAAAAAGGGGTATGTAATTTTAAATACTAAAGTGAGGAATTAATAGTTTTTAAATGTTAAGAGTGTTGAATTAAGAAATTACTAGTTTTTTAATATTATATATATATATATATATATATATATATATATATATATATATATATATATATATATATATATATATATATATATATATATATATATATATATATATATATATATATATATATTTATTTATTTGGCATTAATTGCATACATTAACCGTTGTATTTAATTTGAATGTACTCCTTAGCGAAGTGCGGGTTTTCATCTAGTATATATATATATATATATATATATATATATATATATATATATATATATATATATATATATATATATATATATATATTAAAAGTAATATTAAAAATACAATAATAAACAGAAATTAAAAACATTATCATCGTAATAGAATGCTTTGCGTAAAATCACATGAAAGCCACATGTGAGCACATGAAAGTCACATGTGTTGGCAATTTAGAAATATTCAAATAAACACTTTTAAAAATTTAAGAAAATGTTACGGTTACGTTAGGTATTTGCTGTGAAAAGCACGATTTGAAAGCAGACGGTTTTGAACATATCACTACGCATGCGTCAAGTTTGCAACTTTCCGAAAATACTAAATTTGACATTATAGTAATATCAGGTTAAAATATATATTATACGGTTAAAATATAAATATATTTATTGAAAATAATATAGTGAAAAACTGTTTTACTGTGAAAAACATTCTCTGATTCAATTTTTCTTAAATTAACGATGATGAATGAATCACGATGAATGAATGATGACTCACTCGTGTTTAAACTTTCAAGTTCTTAGTATATAAAATGAATACTTCTTATAAATTTAAATGAAACACTATGATAACTCGAAAATCTAACGACGAGATAATTTTCTAATGAATATGAATAACAGACCGAAAATGCGTTACAATGAACAGATATTTTATGCTAAGAATAGTTTTAAACGTTGGCGAGCTGTTTTTAAATTGTCATAACAGTTTATTACAGCTGTCTAAAAAACGAAATAATGTTGCTTTGTGTGTATATTACGTTGTTTCAAAAAAATTATTTGGGTTTAGATAGCAAATAATATTTTTTAACTTTACCTTTAACTTGTAAAGCCTAACTGATAAAACAAAATGGATGCCATAGGCTGATATATGTATGAAGCGGTCGTTCCGGAAGCGTTCCAGATAGATAGATCTGGGCTATTATTAGGATATATATATATATATATATATATATATATATAAATATATATACCGGGTGCGTCATAAATTCGTGCAAATTTCAAAAATTCATAATAAAAGAAATAGTGCTCGCAAAATTTTTCTGTTTGCGCCAATATAATCAGAGAGATTTTGGATTTTTTTTCACGTAAAAAAAAAGTTTCCAAAAGTAACCGAAAGAGGGCTCTCACACGTCCTTCTGAGACGTTTTATGCAAATCAGGCTATCAATAAAACACCTGGTTGGAAATGGATCCGTCATTCGAAGCTGGCAGCATGCTGTCTTTACCAGATCCAGTGTTGGTTGTTAAACTTTTCTACAAGAATGGTGAATCCCCAACTGTTGCATTGCGAAAGTTTCACAGGGAGAAAGGACTGAAGGCGCGAAAAAGGCCTATTTCATTGAATGGGGTACTGAATTTAGTACGACGTTTTGAGGAAGCGGGGCGTTTGGAGGATCGTCCACGAATTGGCAGACCATCCTTGAGCGTGGACCGCGTCCATGTTGTACAAAGTTCCATGGAAAATTTGGCAGCCGACACATCAACAGGAAGTAGCAGTGCTCGTGAAGCTGGGAGAAGAACGGGAATTCCGGAACAGTGGATTCCACGTATTCTCAGGGAATGCTGAATCTCTATCCTTACAAAATCCATGCACTTCACCAGTTATTACCGGCAGATACAGATGCAAGACAAATCTTTGCTACATGGGCTCTGGCACAAATGGAAAGTAACCCACAATGGTTGCTGAATGTCATGTGGACGGATGAAGCCCACTTTTCACTGCATGGTGACGTTAATACGCAAAACAGTCGTATCTAGGCGACTTCAAACCCTCGTGAGTATCTGAACCGGCCACTACATTCACCTCGTGTGACTGTTTGGTGCGGTTTCACTGCGTCTTTTATTCTGGGCCCTTTCTGTTTTGAAGAGCCTTGTCCTGTATTCGGGTGGAAAACCTGTACAGTCACTGCAGCACGGTATCTTACGTTTTGCGTGACCACGTTAAGCCTGCATTGCAGGAAAGACATGCGTTACTTGTTGTCACATTCATGCAAGATGGTGCGCCGCCCCACATTTTACGTGATGTCAAGACGTTCCTCTTGGAATCTTTCACTGAAGACCGAGGGATAAGTCGAGGTTGTAAGGTTCAGTGGCCCTCACGATCACCAGACTTGAACCCGGCGGATTTTTGATTGTGGAGATACTTAAATTCTCGTGTGTACCGGGGCTCCCCAACCACTTTAGTGGAACTGAAAAATGCCATTCGACAGATAGTCGCTGCCATCGATGGCGACATGCTACACTCCGCTGTAATGGGCGTACTGACGCGCCTCACTTGCCTATTACCTTGTGCTGGTGGTAATGTTGAACATCTATTACTTTAAAATAAATGCACAGTCTCATGTTATTGTGATCTGTTTGATTTTCTGTTTGTGTTTGCCTGATTTGCATAAAACGTCTCAGTATGACGTGTGTGCGCCCTCTTTCGGTTACTTTTGGAAACTTTTTTTTTTTTACATGGAAAAAAATCCAAAATCCCTCTGATCATATTGGCGCAAACAGAAAAATTTCCCGAGCATTATTTCTTTTATTATGAATTTTTGAAGTTTGCATGAATTTATGACGCACCCGGTATATATATATATATATATATATATATATATATATATATATATATATATGTGTGTGTGTGTGTGTGTGTATGTTTGTTTGTTTGTTTGTTTCCCGTGTAAAGAGTGTCAAGTCCAAAATCGCTTTGAGATAAAAGGGATTGAAAAATTTTTTTTGTTGAGTAAAGAGTGTAAGCTCTTGATTGGGACGTAACCTCTTTAACACTAACATCTTTCTGTTTTGTTACACATATCCCAAATTTTCCCTGATGAATAAAAATATTTTGGAATGGAATTTGAATTAGCTTTCTGTAACCTGCAGTAGCTCTTTATTTTCAAACATGCTTGGTTTGATAACTCATTTTAGATTATTTTAGACGTAACACCCCTTCAACTGCAAAAAGATATATATATATATATATATATATATATATATATATATATATATATATATATATATATATATATATATATATATATATATATATATATATATATATATATATATATATATATATATATATATACACGGTGCGCCCATAAAGTAACCGGACATTTTTTTATAAATAAGAAAAAACATTACTCACCTTCAAATAAATTTAACTCCTTTAAAATAATCACCAAAGGAGTCTATATAATTTTTCCAACGTTTCTCCAAGTCATCGAAACGCTGTTTATAGGCGTTGGAACTAACCGTTCGCAAAATACGCGTAACATTTAATTTAATATCCGAGACGTTTTCAAATCTCTCTCTGTGCTTTCATGGTCATCTTCAGCTTCGGAAAAAGTAAAAAAATCAGCTGGCGATAAGTCCGGAGAATATGGTGGGTAATTTATCACTGTAATTGAAGGCCTAGCAGGATATTGTTGTACTGAAATTGCTGTACGGGGCCTATCATTATCGTGTAAAAGAAAACATTGCCCAGAATCAAACAGTTCCTTCCTAACTCGCCTTATCCCGTTTCTTAATCGAAAAAGCACCTCCTAGTAAAAATACTGATTAATTGTTTGGTTTTCAGGAACAAATTCGTGTAAATAAATCCTTTGTAATCAAAGAATGCAAAATCCATTACGCGTATTTTGCGAACGGTTAGTTCCAACGCCTATAAGCAGTGTTTCGATGACTTGGAGAAACGTTGGAAAAATTGTATAGACTCTTTTGGCGATTATTTTGAAGGAGATAAATTTATTTGAAGGTGAGTAATATTTTTCTTATTTATAAAAAAATTGTCCGGTTACTTTATGGGTGAACCTTGTATTTTGAAACTTACCAATTTATCGACAAGACTGTTAGGAGTCTCGTACGTACCTAGTTTGGGTGCTTGACCAAAATTTTACGGGGATAGGTCAAATTAAATAAGGTAGGGAAAATGTAGAGGCTAGATTTGCCATAATTGTTTGATTTTCGGGAACAAATTCTTGGGGAATAAGTCCTTTGTAACCAAAAAATGCAATCAGCATCACTTTAGTCTTTGATTTTAAGAACGAATTTTCTCCACATTTTCCTCATCCTTTGAAGTTTAAGGGCGTCCTGTCTTTGGTTCATCTTCTATGCTTTCCTGCCCACATTTTAAGCGGTTGTACCACTCATACACTTGTGTTCTCGATAACGATGCATCACTATATACTGTTCGAAGCCTCTCTAAAGTTTCGGCAGCAGATTTACCGAAAAATTTTGTAACAAAAAATTTGTAACAAAACCGAAAACATTTGTAACAAAATTTAATATTACAACGTTGTTCCATTCCGAAGCAAATTTTTTTGTACAATGCCTTCTCAGTAAATAAAAATTACTACGGTGTTTTGATATGCAAATGACTAAATAACCAGTTCAAACTGGCTTTAACAAGAGTTGAGATGTCACTCTTTCTCCTTTTTTATTTTATTGTTTGATCTTTTAATTTGTCCGGTTACTTTATGGGCGCACCTTGTATATATATAAATATTATATATATATATATATGTGTGTGTGTGTGTGTGTGTAAGTAACGCTCGGCGCCGGCGAGGGAGAGTGATAGGCAGGCCGATGCGCCACAGGAGAGTGTTCTACGTAATCCAATTCCCACGCTTAGAAATCGTGGCCCGGTGAATCTCGCTGTCGGTTTTGGGATCTTGAAGATTGTTCTCTTAGCTCTCAGTAGATTACCTGCGGCTAAATTGGCCCCTCCAGCCCTCGGACACACGAAACATACCACTACTCTTAGAACAAAGACTTTTTTTTTCCCTACTCGGTTACATGATCGTTATACCGCGACTATTCAAAAAATCCCACGTGTACTCTGTTACACGCCTATTTATAACTTTGCAGAAGTCTTCTCTCGTGATGAAAAACTCCTGCAATTATTGGTTTGCGTCCAGAAATCTGGGCTCTAAAAGATAGGGGAACAACCCAGGTGTTATATAGGAAGTGCCTAATTAAGTTCGATTTTTTTGTTAATATATATTTACATATATACATACATATATATATATATATATATATATATATATATATATATATATATAAAATATTAATTAAAGTCAAAATTTTCGTAAAACATAGTTACGGTAAAAATACTGCGAAAATCCAAAATAGCTTGTTGATGCAGTATATTTCAAATTTCAATATTATTAATAAATAAGCCGCAGCTTCTAAGCCAATGGCTGGTCAAGTCACCTCTCATGTTTGTAACGTTCCGATGTACTCTGGGTAAGCGTTTCATGTAGAATTTATGTAGGTAACCGATTAAATGAATAATTTTTCCTTTGGTTGTTATGCAAAGGTTTTGAAGTGTATTATCTGAATCTAGGCTCTATGAAATTTTTGAATATTCTGCTAGAATTTTATATATTTCTTTCTTTCTCCTTGGAACACTGAAGGCTCTTGTCTTTTACGATTTTTATACACGAAAATTCTGTTCGTAGAAAATTTTCGATGTTTGTTCGAATGCAAAATGCACTGCAATGTAAAGAGATTTTGTGAAATTGAAAATAGCAGGATGGATAAGAAAGATCTTTAGCTGGTAAAAATTGAACAGGAGGCTGGTATGTAGTTTAATTAATTTGAGGTATGAATTCCAGTTTTGTTTACACCTACATGATGGCTCTACTTTTCCTAACAAGTTCCATCTTATTTATGGCAAGATTTGTATAGGAAATGTATTTAACCAACATGGCTAAAATCAGTTTTGCATTATCTGAATGAAGTGACGAACAATTTACTCATGTTAATTAGTATTACAGTTTGAAAATATAACAGAATTCAGCGGCATAAATTTGATTTTTCTTGTAAAAGCAAATTCCAAAGAGTTTCTAATCAATAGAGCTGTTTTTAAAGAACAAGGGGCCGATTTATTGTTTGATTTCTAATAGATAGGAATTCCAATTATTTTACATCTGTGATGGCTACCCCTTTTTATAATAATTGCTATCTTAGTTTTGGTAAGATCCATATAGAATCTGTATTTAACCAACATTGGCTAAAATCAATTCTATACTATCTGAATAAAGGGAACAACAATATACTTATGTTAATTAGTATTACAGATTGTAAATGTAGCTGGATTCAGCAACATAAGTTTGATTTTTCTTGCGAAAACAAATCGCAGAGAGTTTCTAATCAATGAAACTGTTTTATTACGAAAACCACAATTGTAAAGGTTACCAATGTAATTAATGAGGATGAAACAAATGGACAAATAGAAATGTTCTCTCTCTTAAGGCTTAATCCTGCTAGAAATATACACGTCGTAGCATCGAAGGTTAGAAAAAAAAGAGAAACAAGTCATTGTTGGAAAAGAAATAAATACAAAACTGACACGTGTGGTATTTTCCTTCAAGAAATATCAAGAGAACAGAAGCAATAGACACGGACGAAATTGACTTCTCGATATAGTCTTCAGAAAATCATTTAATAGTTATACGCTTTTGTATTTCTGTTTATAACGTGAATTTAAAATGTAAATTGGTATCCAGGGATATCTTATACATTTGAAAAATTAATAATATGGTTTAACATACTGATGATTATTCTTTTCCGAATAAAAATGCAAATAGCATTAAAAAACCCCATCATACATTGCCGTTAGAAACTGGTACGCACTTTAAGGCTGCTGTATGCTAGCCCTATTGGATTCGTTCACCTCAATGTTCACTTATGTAGAAAATTAGTCTAGTATTTACAGCTGCATAAATGGTGATAATCCAAAAAAAATGGCTCATTCAGATAGCCTGAACTTTTCTGCACCTTGCAGCAGGATAAATTTTTATTTTATAAATTTCGTCCACCAAGGGAATTTATGATCATTTAAACACACTATACCGGATTTCCCCCCAAATAATTTAAATTTTAAAATAGAGGAGAGGAGGGTATTATGGAGTAGTTGGGAAATATGGAATACCGAGGTTTCGGCTCTGTTTGGTGTTGCTATCATGAGCGAATACTCTGAACTATTCAAGAAAGACTCCCATGATGAGTGCACTGAGAGTTAACCTTTTATTGTTGTCGTATCACTCGCGAGAGAATAAAATGTGTTTTGTGATTTTCAACAGTTTTTGCAGGTAAGTTTTCAAACATTTTAACCTACTAGTACACATGTGAATTAAACATTGATGTTAAGCGTAATGTACACTAAAAGAATTGTAGTTTGTTATACTGTGGTCGTTTTTTAGCTGACAATGTTTTGTCCATCAGTTTAAAGGTTTATGTTCCATGATGGCGTGTCGGGTATTATGGAATACTAGGTATTCCATAATCCCCTTAGAAACAGGAAAGTTGGATCTTCTGTAATAACCTACTCCCCATATAAAAAAAGAGTTAGAGGATGAACTGAAAGAAAAGGTCAGAAAGAAGAAACCAGGAGCTTCAAAACAACAAAAAAAACCGAACATTCAAAGACCCCCTGTTAAGAAATTAAACTTAGACTGACCTTCTAGACCTAAACCTACTAGAGATGACTCCTGTGTTAGCAGCGATGAATCGTTCCATTCTGGTGTATCATCTGTAATGGACTTCCTGCTATCAACTAAAGAGCTGGAAAACAAAGGCCCGTATGCCGATCAAACACTTACGAGAGCAAAGCTCTCGCAAAGCCCCTCCCTTCCGCAGAGGGGTCGCAATTGAGATGCAGATCAAACAGCGAGAGCTTTTTCTCTCGTAAATACGAACGTCACGTGATCAAAACTTGTGGCTAGTAGGGAGCTCTCGTAGACTCGTCTTTTCTCTCGCAAAGCCGGAATAGTCATTCGCTTTGCGAAGGAGAAGGATGTTATCCCTTTCTTTAAGCAGGGAATAGATATTACAAGATACGGATAATCCACTTGAGATGGAAGATGAAGTTTTTATTACAAAAATTTAGACTGTGCAAACATGAATTTATGTGTTTATTACATTTTTTCTACAACATCTTCAGAATTTATGAGCTCTAAAAGCTTTTTATTTCTGACTAACAACTATTTTTGTCTTCCATTATTTTAATTAATGTTTCTAAATTTGGATTAATTTTTAGCAGAATTCCTTGCCGGGATGTTGTTTCGATTTCTTGCACCATAGTTTTTTGGGTTTGAAGAGCCTCAGCTTCAAATTTATTTAACTCGGCTGCTTCTCTTTTTCTTTTTAAGGCTAGATGCCTCCTGCCACGTACTGTTGAACTGTCTAGAAAATAATAAAAAATACATAGTAAATGAGATAGCACATGAAACAGAGCTATTATGTCATACATAAAAATCAACATATGTTATTTCATAGAAGTTATTGTCACAGATTATATAGTAAAGCTGCAAATAATTATGAAGAAGAGTTCTATGCAGGCATTTACATAAAACTATGTATGTTACGTAAAACATACAATTGTTTAATTTCTATAAAGTATGGTACTAAAAATTTTTTAATTATCTCCAACAATTTCAGTCTGAAATTTATATTTTAAAACTTGTTACAAAAATTTGATTTAAATTTATCAAAATCCAAATAACTTACTTGATGATTGAGCAATATGCCAAGACTTTGTTTCTGCTGTTTTAGTGGTAGTTACAATCTTAGGTATTGTAATTCACTTTGAATAACAACAACTTTCTGGGGGAGGGGAATTAATTACTATAAATAGCAAATAAATTTACTTTAAATTTATTTAAAAAATTCAAATTTTCCAAAAGCATTATGAAACAAACATTCATTTTGTTAGTTACAATAGCTATTTTTTTCTCTGGGATTTTTCTTAGCTTTATGATTATTAAATACATAGTTGCATTTAACAATCATAAAGCTAAACATAATTCTGATATATGACTGAGCATTGGCAGTAATCTTTTGAAGCACAATTATTAAATTTATATTTGCTATTTAAGTGTACAATGTCATGGTCTCAATCCCCACCCTCAAATATTAATAATGCGGTGATCTTTACCTGGTAACAAAGTCTCCTGCAACAAAATATTTTGATCTTTGTTTAATGATTAACTAACAGCATTTTTTAAAATTTATAAACAAAAATAGAAATATGATATTCTTGTACACAAATGCAGAAAAGTCTAACAGAACATTTTTAGTACTTAATTGTCCCTTAAATAAGCATTAGGACATTTTAAAATTTTGCTTTAATTAAATTTATTTATGATAAATATCTTGCAATGTAAAAATGATATATTATAAATAGCATTGAAAATGATTAAAAGAAATTCTAATAAACAGGTAATTAAATACAAAATTAATAGTTTACTTACCATCCATTTTTTTCTGTTTTAAAACAGCCTAGAAGTAAAAAAATAATAATAAAATATTAGGATATTGCTAAAGTCAAATTACATTTTTTTTTTTTTTTCAAATACAACTGAAATTACGTACCAATGCAGATGAATCAAATGACTCATCAGTGATGCCTTCCCTGCACTTTTTTCTCGATCTCCTCTACTGAAAAATTTGATGTCCTTTGAGACAATTTTATCTACAAAATGTAAAAGAAACTGTCACGTTGGTCAAAGCGCGGATTTTTCCCAAAGCTGTATAATTTTTCTTAAACCCCAACGTAAGGAAGCAATTAAAATGCGGCGTTTGAGGAAGGTCTCTCCGACGGTTTCGCTAAATTGACCGTCGAATCCCCTCCGGGTTAGGGTTCGGGAGGGAACCCAGCTCCCGCAAAAGGGAGGAGAAAAAGGGCGTGGCCTGACCATATAAGGTTTCCTTACACATCTTGACGTCATCATTTGCGGAAGAGCAAATTGTTTGATCAGCATAGCTAAAATCAGTGCTCACCCCCTACTCTCGCAAAAATCCCCCGTTTGCGGAGCGAGAGCCACAACTTTTCACCGTTTGTTCTGCATACGGGCCAAAAACGCTGAATATATCATGTGTAACGGAAAATTCTCCGAAGATCAAGTATTATTTTACAAGACAGTTCATTACAATTAGTTATAGTATGTACTCATGATGATTTCGGGATTTTTATTCAGAAACCAGTAAAGTTATTTTTAGAAATGTAAATAGTATTCCATAATACCCTCCTCTCATATACTATTTGCATATTTAAAAAAACGAAAAATGCCGCAAGGTGTAAAAGTTCTTTCTCTATTACGGAGTGTAATTAAAAAAAAATCTTTCATTTCAAGTTGGCTATCCACGGACAAATTTTCTTCATAGGTTAACATTGAGGTGAGCGAATCCAATAGGGTTAGTTCATACCAAACTTAGGCTTTAATGGTGCTGCAACAACTCCCGTAGACTAGCGAATATTTTGTGCGTGGAAATTTGGGGAAGACCAACCAACCCGCGGTTTGTGTACATAATTGATTTTGACGGCTGGACACAGTCTTGGCGACATAAAGACCGGAAGTGATACCGACAGCTAGCGGAACAGTTCCTCAGCTACAAAAGGGAAGTTTCCGACCGGAGGCGCCTAGTCGTCTGGTAAAAATAACTGAATAAAGAAAGGCGGCTTTTTTCAGAACTTTCGAGAACGTTAAGCGAAGGTATATAAAGTCGCCGGACGCGAGTTAAAGTCAGTGAATGATTCAGAAAGTAAGTCATTCAAAATGACGCTGGAGCTGGAGACAAAGATATACTGTCGGGCCTAGATAGACTTGAATGAGCGCAACGACAAATCAAGTCTGACCTTCCTTGTAGATGCCGTGAACCCACGAATTTAATTTTTTTATATACATTGTAATAGCCTATATTTAGTCGAGAAATGCAATTAAAGCATTAAATGCAAAATGGCTGACAGTCTTTTATTTAAGGCAAAGTCCTTACAGTGCTTCATATCATAAAAAAGCTGATTTCTAAATCTTACGGTTAATAAAAAAGCTAGTAATTACACAATGGTGTCGATTATATGATAAACAAACATGGAGAATAGAGCAAAACTTCTGGGGACTCTCTTTGGAAACTAACGCACATCGTTACACATTTATTTTGCAAGTTATCACGAGAGAGGAGTTAGCGTGTTAACGGTAAGGCTTATTGATATCTTCATTCTGTAGTTTGCAAAGTATAAGCTTTTGATTACCCACTAATGTTAGTTTCATGATGATTAAATATGCAAAATGAAATAAATGGCCATTATATATTTTCTTTAGAAACTGATAATTGCTCATTGATCATTTTGCAATTTTTTACGAAGAAGTAATGCAGTAAGTTAAAGAGAAAACCGATTCCTTCATTTCTGGTTAAAATGCTTATTGAATTTATTACCCACCGATGTTATCGAAATTGTGAATAAATATTGAAAATATAATCTATATATGAGGTGGTGAAAGGCAAAGTGGTGTAACTCACATTTTCAACTTTTTTTATTTGAGGGCTTATATGTAATCTCCATGTTCAATTGATAGTGGAATTGCAAATAATTATTATTTGCAATAGTATAATAATTATTATGAATTATAATTTGTTCAATTTATAGTGAAACTTTTTGTATTTTTGCAGTAAAATGCTTTTAACTTACACCACTTGACTTACTGACTTACACCACTTTGCCTTTCACCGCCTCATATATAAACGGTTTCGTAACTGACTAACTGACTGACGGATAACGCACAGACCAAACCGCTGTACCTAAAGGGCTGAAATTTTACATGGCGATTCTTCTTATAGTGTAGGGGTGCACTTAGTAGATTTTTGAAAAATTCTTCTTAGATTTTTTTAAATTAAATTTTTAAGCTGTTTTTTGTAACATTTTTTAAGTTTGCATTCAAAACAATAATCTGAGGGCCATAAAATTTATATCAAGAGAAAGATCATAAAAATTCCTTTAAAATGAAATATTTTTCGAATCTTTACCTCCATTTTCTGATTTTTGGTGAATTTTTAAAGATTAATGTTTAGAATTTAATTTATTAAATGCGGATCACGTGGTTTCTTTCCTTTTTGTTATACTTTAAACTAATTTTACGTCACGTGCATAACAATGAAATAGACAAAAAAATATTTCTTGCTAATGCGGCAGACGATTGGACATATCCAAAAAATATTAAATTACATTAAAGGATATGTTCCTCAAACTGTAGTATATTAACTGTACTATATTCTTTAGTATCTTCTATAAAATTTAATTTGAATATTTTCTTCTACATTATTTTGTCTATAAAAATATCCGTTACGATTTAAAAAAAAATTTTTTTTCATCAATTGCATACATCGATCGTTGAATTTAATATATATATATATATATATATATATATATATATATATATATTGGCATAAATTGCATACATTGACCGTTGTATTTAATTTGAATGTACTCCATAGCGAAGTACGGGTGTTCAGCTAGTGAAATATAATCGCAATTAAGGATTAATTACTCACTAATCTTAGTTCTGGTATTAAATTATTAAAATGTTAAATTTTTGAATATTATAGACTATATGTATTTGTTTGTTTAAAAAAACCCAGCAGTGTCAAGAAAACCTTATAAATGCATTAGCGAGCAAAGCCTTATAAATGCAGCTGTCATGGACTTGGGTTATCTGTTACATATGTTCATAGAATATAAACCACATCCATGAGGGAGTTATGTTCCGGGCAGATTTTTTCTCTTCATTGCATTACTAGAGTTTTTAAACTTGACAGTACTGGTGACAATTTCGGCGTCTTTAACGTGAGAAATTAGGGGATCAAATTACTTCATAAGGACTTTGAATATTGCAAAGATGCATTCATGAATTCTATTATCTAAGAAAATTATGCATAGATTAATTTAATTTCCTAAATTAAGGAGAGAAGAAAAAAATTCTTACTTCCTTAATTGAAAAGTCGAAAGGCATTCATAATCTATATCAAGTAATTATGAAACTGTATTAATTTTAGCTTATTAATACAGTTTATAGAAATTGAATATCAGAGGAAGATTCGAAGAACATTTAAAAGAAAAATTGGTATCACGAGACATGCTAAATCAAGATTTTGTTCCAAAAATGTACTTTGAGCTGAAGATGATACTGTCTTCTGATAATGTTTCTAATTTAACCAAACATTACGTTTGTTTTATACATTTATACAGTGACTCCCGAAATTGAGAAACATAAATTTGAAGCAGCAGACATGGAGTATGCAAAATTTTTCTAATTGTGTATAAATTACAGACAGCTGATACACAACATATTTTTAAATAAAAAATATTATTAAAACATTAATTATCTAGGAGATTCTACAAAATAATTACGCAAATTTCCATGTCAAAAAATTGAGAAAACGTTGCGGTATAAAGTTGCTCATGGTAAATTTTTATCAACCTGCTGGAAACAATCTAATACTTTTTAAATTTTGTTCTTCTTATAGTTCAAAATGAAGTGACAGAAGTTAGTATCAGATCTCAAAAAGAAACCAGCATTAATGTCTGGAAATTAGTGATAAAATTAACACATAAAGGTAAATCTTTTCGGCAAATTTCTAATATAATCGGACGAAGTTATTCTTGTTTTCAGAAAAGGATTCTAAAGTACAGAAGGGAGGGACTAATCGAAATGAAGATGGAGGATGTAACAGGAAACTTTGTTAAATTACTGGTAGTACTTGGACGTTACCAAAAATGATTACTCAGGTGTCCTCTAATCAATCAATTTATTAAAATAACACCAGAATATACACATATATAAACACTTCATTATAACTCATATCTTATGCAAAATATCATTTCAATTAATACTACCATGTGATATATATCTATATGAAATTCTCAATCAAAATTAACCTAACACCATCTAATTAACTCGTTCACCGTAGGAGCTGAGCATTGGCAGAAAAGAAAATACAAAACTCTCCCTACCTTGGAAGACTGCGCCTGCATAACAATAGACATTTGCTAATCTCAACCATAGATTCTCCGTTGGGGCGCAACCTGTTGTTCTGCCCCTCGTCCGGATTGGCTAGACAGGGTCATCGGACGTCTCCTGTTCCTCGTAGCGGGCGGGTCACGCTGGAGGTGCGGCAGAAACTTTCGGACTTTTTACGGCGGCCTGTACTCGTTGCGGATGGGCTCTGGTCAGTCTACACTCGGATGAGGGTCATACCTACTCCGTTGAACTAGGCTTGTCGGGGAGTTCTACTGTAGGCAATTCTTCTCATCTGGTCATCTCCGGGCTTGGGGATGCGATGGCCTCCACTGCTCTTTGCCGTCCGTCCAAATCTGCTGGCGAACAATTGGATGCGGGAATCGGACCTAACGTGGGTTTTCATTGGGGTAAGGCTTACGAACTTCAAATCTTCTGCCTGGATCCGTCCGATGGGCTTCTTAACATCATCAGCTCCCTATCTCAACGTCTGCTTACAAACTCCTTCCATCATTTCGGTCTATTCAACACAACTACTTCTAGTCTCTCTCCATATTAATTCTTGGGCGTACATATCTGCCAGGGTAAATGCTTCTCTTACAGCCTTTGATGTGGTCTACTTCTTTTGACTTCTCAGCCCAATCTTCTCTGCTCTGCTCTGCTCAGCTCTTCTCTGCTCTACTCTGCTCTGCTCTGCTGAATTTTTCTTACGCTCAGCTTAATTTCACTTCTTCATTCTGGGCTTCCATGGGTGGCCACCTTCTGACCAATGGGTCAACCTGGACTTACATTATTGGTTGCAAATATATTTTTATAATAATACTTCCTCCAATCTGAATTGCCAGCCCCTGTTACTGATGCGGTTCACTCTGGGGTTTCTCACACTCCCCAAATTCTCACGACTCCCTTCGTTCTCCTACCGTACTCCTAACGAAGTCAACATCATAAATTTCTTTTTCCCTTTTCATCTGTCACTGGTGACCCTTTTTATATTCCAATTTCGCCTGCTTAGTTCATTAAATCCAGTTGGTCAAGCCCCGTTGCCTGCTTTCCTCATGTTACTTATTCTCTATTCCCTCCTAACAATGTCGTTTTTTGCACCTGCGACTTGACTCTCCCACTTTTCTAAGAAACGTGTCGTCTCTCACTACGACAGAGAAAAATACTGAGTGCAGTTACAAAACGCTAAACAAGGCAATCAAGTTGAATTCAAAAGCACGTGCTGTGAAATTAGCTGCACAAACCTCTGCAGCTATAAGAAGGCATATTGACACAGAAACTATACGCAAAGTCCTCCGAAAAGCTTACATCAACAACAGAGCAGCTAAAAAGAGGCCATTCATCAGCTCGCGGAATGAAAGTAAGCATTTAAGAGGTTTCTGAATCCAACTTATTAAAAAATTCAAAACTTTTGCATTAAGGTTATTTTTAGTGACGATAGGAGACTTAATATTTTTGGTAGTTACGGTCGTTGCAGGGTTTGGGGAAAATTGGAGACAGCACTTGATCCGAAAAACGTAATTTCAACAGTCAAGCATGGAGTTGGATCTATGATGGTATGGGCAGTATGGCAGCAGACGGAGTCGGAAAGCTTATGTTCATTGATGTTATGACTTACCAAATGGTTTTTTTCAGACATACTCAAGGAAAAAAATATCAAAGGGTGTGGGATTGAGTTGGTCTTTGACCGAAAATTCATATTTCAACAAGAGAATGAGCCCAAGAGTATGGAAAATAATGTAAAAATGAGGTTTATTTACGACAATAAAAAGCAACTACGCATCCTTGTTCAGTCTCAAAGTCATTGAAAATTTGTGATATATGCTTCAAAAAGCTGTCCAAAGGTATCAAATAACGAACAAGAATTATTTGAAACTTATTTTACAAGAAAATGTGTAAAAATATCTTCAGACAAGCAAAAACTTGGTAAACTCGATGCTACGTTCTATGCAATAATATGGGCTAAAGGTGATTATATAAAATATTTACATTTTATTTTAGAGGTTATAAATAATAGAAAAGTATTCCTGTATTCTCAATTTCTTGTGTTCAAAAATATGCGACTATTTGTTTAAAATGTTTTATTTACCGTATTTACTCGTGTATATGCCGCGTGTGTGTATAAGCCGCACCTGAATTTTGAGACAACATTTGGGAAATTTTTTTTCTCTGAATTCCGTTGTAGACTTTAAGTAGCATCGTTATTCAAAAGGTAGCAATGTCGTACATTCCTCAGAGTTCAGTGCTTGCCTAACAATATCAGGTGCAGCCTTATCTAATGATGGTGAATCTACTGTGTAAATAAGATGATTATGTATATATACTAGTACACTTAGGAATTATTTCGCACGCAGACAATCTCCTCGGAATTCAAAAGAGTTTTATTAATTGTCCTAAGTTATAAGGTATACAAACAATAGCATTCACAATATATTCAATTGTCGTGGGCATGATACGGTGTAATAGGTTTTAAGGTATATAGATACTAATAGTAGTAAATTGTTCTAAATTAAAGGGTGTTTGCTGTATTTAATTTTAAATTTCCGTGTATAAGCCGCACCCCATTTTTACCGACCTACTTTATGGAATAAAAGTGCGGCCTATATACTCGTAAATACGATATTTGTATTTTAAAATTGTTAGTTTTAACATTCAGTCTTACTATCACAAACTGAAATGTTTACTCGGGCTATAAACAAAAACATTGATTAAATTTTATTTGAATTTATTGTTCGCTTTAAAATCTGAAACCATCTAGGAAAAAGTTGGCGTATCCTCATTTTCTAGAATCTCTACCGTTCTGGAATCTGGAATTCTGGATCTTCATTAAATTTCTGTTATTTTTCACCTACTGAATAAAGAAAAATGTTTGTAATTATTCCCAAACTTTTTATGTAATTATCGTATGTTATGCATGCATAATTATCACGAACTTAAATGAATGAATGCAGTACCTGCATATGTAATAAGCTTAAGTTATGTGAAAATTTCGTTTTATGTGACATTTAATAATGTCTTAATGAGTTAAATCTTTAGTTTTGCATAATTTGAATACATTATAAAGTAATCGATTGATACTCTTAAGACATTGTAAACGTAAAATTTGGCAGTAACGTACATTAGTTTTATTTGCCTGTGGAGCCAAATCGAATGCAAAGTTTACCAACGTGTCCATATGTTAAGTATGACTTAAGAGTAAACGAAAAGTCGAAAAAATAAACGAAACTTGGTGTATTAAGATTATTCATGTTATTGACCGAAAAAAAGATCGAAAAAGGAATTTGGATCATGGAATAAATATTTCAGTATGCTGTCTGTATACCTTTCACTAGAAATAGTAAAACTGTCGACGTATGGTGCTCTGTGCATACCGTTCAAATTTAGTTTCACCTCTACTAACAAACCACCATCTTCAAAGAGGCTTCTTTTCTTGATAGTAAGTGTTGTCTGTTCTCTTTATTTAGCAATTCATTTGCAACCTGAATTTTGACCCATGAGATAAGAGCATAATACTTTGCCGATTCAGAGTCTAGTATGTATGTTTGACTTATTGCAAATGTGTACATCTGTGTAAAGAATATGTGCTACAACATCGAACAGTTAATGTCAGATACTGGGGCTGTTTTGATGCAGAAACTATTGACCTCATTCTGTTAATGACCTAACGCTTCTAATGTTCTGGAAACTGCCGCCAGGTTGTACACTGGTTAGTGTTCTGAGCAGCCCCGCAGTGGGCTTGAGTTCAAATATCGAATAAGGCCTGGTCGTTTCCATGTCGTCCCTCTCCTAGGGAGCAATGCTATAACACCTATATGGTGCTTCCACAATAAAGTATCCAGCAAAACTTCTCGGGTCTTAATGGGCCAATGTCAGAGAAGTACCTAACGTCAGAGACAAGTGCCTGCCGCATTGAAAACAGAAATGTTCTGAAACTTTTTCATAGTCGGAGATTACACATTGTGGTACGTTAAGAGTTCTGAAAACTTGTATCAGTAGCTGTCCTGATTCCATCATTACGATGAGTCATGCTATAAGTCATCCACAATCAATTTCTTCACGAAAATGTTAACACAATTTATCATGGGAAATGTAAAGAACAGTATTTAGAAATACACTCTGTGGTCAGCAGTATTTATGGGTTTCCGATATGCTCCTATAATTTGCGAATACGTCGTTGAATGATAAAATTGCTAGATGTACAGATATTGGTACATGTGTGTATTTAAACAATAACTTGCATGTAAATTGTTGTTGCTCCGGGTTCGTTAATCCTTTATGTTTGACAAATCTGGTTTAGCTTTGAGACGCTAATGTATTATGTTTAATGGCGAAGTAAGCCAATGGCTGCTGCGTCCGCTACACATAAATTGCTTTGCATAGGGGACTCTTCCTCTTACTGGGGCGTATTCCATACATTTTTCCATCTTCAAGAAATCTAAATTTTGAACTACTATTGGGGAAACACGTTAGTATTGGGAAAAAACTATTGGTGAAAAACATTTTGCACTTTGTAAACTGAACTGACTGCACCTTGTGAATTGCCAGTAACCGCTTTTGATATTATTTTCCTTCAAGTGTATTTGTTGGCTATTCCATGCGGAGGTGAAATCCAGAGTGTAATCTAGGTCGATGGCAGGCTGGTGTTCTTGAGATGTATGACGTTGCCTAAGTGAGCGTATTTAGTCCCGTGTCTTCCATGCAACTTTTACAGCAATGTACTTTCTTAAATAAAATGATTCGATTCACCTCAACAATCTGATTGCTCATAGACTCGTAATATACTTTTATTACTTTGCTAACTTGTAAGTTAAGATAATTTGTGTTCTTGGATTGCTCAAATGATGCTGATTTTTTACCACTCATCGTAAGAGGAACTTATAATTGAAATCTTGACAACGCTTGAAGAAGTGGGAAAAACTCCATCTTGACATTGTAGTCATGAAATTAAATAATGTCTTAGATGGGAAGTAGAATTGAAAATGCGTAGAATTGTCCAAATGAAGAAAATTTGTGCCTTTTAAGCTCACAGGACAGCAGTACCCAAAATATACGAGTACGAAAAAAAATAATTTAATTTCATACAGAAAGCTGATTTGCATGTATCTAATAGACCTGTAGATGCGCTATTAAATTTACATGAGATTAAATTCTGATGAACTGAAAAATGTGCATGCTTAGTTCACCACAATTTTTTTAAAGCAATGAAAATGTGGGATAAAACTGCATTTCTTACATTTATTCTTTCATTACGGCTTCATTTGTTTGTTGTTTATTGAAAAGCGGACTGACATTTATTAACTGTATGATATAACTATAAGAACTGCGATAATTTAAATTTAGTTTCATTATTATTGCTTTTTTAAATTCTAACTTCTATACAGATCAATTTAGCAATTAAGGAAATGTTCAATAAAAAGTTTTCTTTTTATTCGAAAATCTAATATATGATTTCGTGGTTCAAAGCAACAGAAGTTCTAAGAAATTCATCACAAAGTAAAAAAATCTTTTCGAGTGTGAAAGAAATAAAATTGTCTCGAGTCTTTTATTTTACCCCACCCTATTATCTTTCGAGGTAGAGTCACATCCTAGCATCAAAGGGTGTAAAAAGATCCTAGAACAAGCGAGTCTTTGTTACAAGCGTAAGAAATATAAAGCTGACAAGTGGTGTCTCATTTCAAGAGATATCAGCGAACTGTGACATGAAACAAGGGCGAAATTGACCGCTGGACAGCGTCTTTAGAAAATAAATCTGGCTTTCCATCTATTCTGTATCTTTCTCTTAACTGCATTAGGATAAGTGAGTTGGAATATTTAGTTACGCATTTCTTAAGTGGAACCCTTTCTGTATTGAAGGGAAACTTGCTTTTATTGAAAAACATAATATGACGACCCCAAATAAATTCATTAAAAGGAAATTTTCTGTAAACAAGGTTATATAAACAGACTTAAAATAATTAATACTGAAGTCTATGCATATACATTAACCTATTAATCTTTTTAAATTCGTTACATAAAAAATAATATGTCTTTTTTGTGTCGTCTTTTATATTCTTCCAATTATGACATGAGTTATTTGCGACATCAAAATTCTCCAATGCGTAGGTGTTAATTGCTGTTTCGTATTCTTCTAAGCCTCTGAGGCTGGGTTCAAAGTGTATATAATGAACTTACCCAGAATAAAATTTTGAATAAATGTGACACTAGGTATTAAAACATAAATGTTAATAGAATTGATCTATTTTTAATTGGTTTAATTGCGAGTTAAAACATGCTTTTAAAGCTGTAATTTAGTGTTTTGAAATATTAGACAAACAAAGGTGAAATACCAGCTTACCTGTTATGTGTTTTAACATCGTTTTTGCTGAAAAGTTAATAAGATGTCCGATATAATGGTAGGCAAACGAAGGCAAAATAGCAGCTTGTTTGTAATGTATTTGAACATTCTTTTTCCTGAAAAGCTCAAACCATGTCTGATATAATGCTAGAAACTTGAGAAAGTTCGTGATATTAAAGCTGCTGTGTACATTGAGGTGACTAACCCTATTGGATTCGCTCACCTCAATGTTAACCTATAGAGAAAATTTGACCAAGGATTGCCGACTTGGATTTAAAGATATTTTTTACAAAATGTACTTCGTAAAATAGAAAAGAATTTAACACCTTTCGGCAATTTTCCTTCAGAAAAAAATACAAATTATATTTTAAAATTTAAATTATTTGGGGAAAAAATCTACTATAGTGTGTTATAAACGCTCATGAATTCCTTTGGTGGACAAAATTTATAAAATGATTCTGTTGAAAATTGCAGAAAAGTTTGGGCTATCTGAAAATACCATTGCTACTGGATTATCAGCATTTATGTAGCTGTAAATAATAGACGAATTTTCTCCATAGGTTAACATTGAGGTGAGCGAATCCAATAGGGTTATAAAACAGCAGCCTTAAGTCACTAATTGATCGTGATTGCCTATTTTATACCTAGGACTGAGGTTTCATTTTGAGCAAAGTAAAACATTTTCGATATGTGACAATATATATCAAAAATGATTAAATATTAATGAAACTGATTTATTTTATATCATTTTCTTATTTCATTTTTAGAAGTATTATTGATAGCTCTAAATTGGGATTCCTCTATTGAACGTTAAATGATGCAATTCAAAAGAAATTTGATTCCTCTATCCAGCGTAAAATGATGTAAATCAAAAGAAATTAGTTTTCGCATCATTGTGTGTTTAAATGTACATTTATGTGCGAAGGGAATTTTAAGACCTGGACAAAGTTTGTAACTTTATAAAGTTACATATATGTAATGATTAATTACTTTTAAATTTCTCTTTTAGTGTAAGATCAAAGTGTTTGAAACTAATTGAGTGAAACGATTTCGATAATTGAGAGAATGGATATTAAGAACGCATTCCATACTAACAAATACTTAGACACTTTTGAAGTTCTCGCTGACAACTGCAGTATCGATTTCATTATCAACTCTATGATAAAAAAAAATAATGTCTATTTAAGGTATAAATTGTTTAGATGTAACAGAAATCTGATAACTACATCATAGTATATCAGTAATATTCTGTTTAATTGCTTTTTATATGCGAAATTTTTTCAAAGGTACAGGAACTCCATTGAATTTACGTTGTGTTTATACTAGTACAAATTAATTGCATTGAAATATGTCGGTAGATGTTATTTCTAAAAGATGCAGAGCTGTAAAAGCTAAAAATTCTGGAGGCACCCAGAAAAGTACCAAAATGAAGTCATGTAGATCTAATGATCTTTTGATTAGCTCTTTAAAGTTTATATAATCATGGCTTTAAAATATTTTGAGTTGGATTCAAGTTTTGAACTCGGGCAGTTTCAAATGGATAAATAATGCGTATCCTTTGATGTACTTCAATTTCCACAAACCTTTTCGTGACATTTAAAAGTTTATTTACAAAAGAGGAATGTGTTTTAAACGCAAAATTTTATTTGACAGCCTTTACTTTGATAGACATATTTCTGCGCCTTGAAAGAATTTTCAAGCAATATCTACAGCATTTTGATTGAAGAGACGTTGTTGCTCTTAAAACAGACGTATTAGAGGTTCATAGAAACAGGAGTCCACTATTAAATGCTTTATACTGTATAGAAACCCCTATTATATTTACATTTCTTATGCCCCCCAACCGTAGCTAAAGAAATTTCAAATAATCTCTTCTAACGAAACTACCGCGGGTTATTAACATAGGATTACTTTTCGCTGCTAACCTCTTTTGTATGTATATATGTATGTATGTGTTATGTATATATGTATCTATATATATGTACGTATGTATATATATACATAAGTACACATATATATAGATCCGCAAAGTTCGCTCACTAGGCCTCGTACATATATGTATGTCAAAATTTTGACACATTTTGGTACTTTTCCGTTTAAATGGTTACAGACTGGGTTTGGTGCGCTGCCAAAATTATAACTCGCGAGGTACGGACCGTCGGTTTTATGGTCTGAAATTTTCCTTTGTGGAGAACTGTTATAGAGGAACGTAATCCTACTTTAAAAGGGGAAAAAAGGATTATAATTAATGTTTTAGAAGTAAAGTTCGGTTTTTATCAACTTACAATGCTTATTTTATAGAGGGTTGGGTATATTTTTTTGGTCTGATACTGGTATGAAAGATTGAGCTTGCAATTCTCAATCTATAGATATATACACTCAGTAGATATAGATTTATACACTCGGTAGGTTGTTTCAAAAGGAACGGCTTTTTTCTTATCTGCATAGCATGTTTGTGTCAAATGAAATATCAGCATATGACACAACTTCCAGTTTCCAAATATGCAAGAGCTTTTTTCCCTCACATGCATCGTTGATCTATGCGTCGTCTAACTAGACATTAATAATGAATATAGCCACATAAATATATGATGTTTAAATGATTGCTCGATTTAGTACTGTAAGAGCATTACAAATATCAACCAATTTCACCAGTTTTGCTGTAGATGTGTTTCTTAAGCCCCCTGGCTGGAACGTACTTCCAGACCAGGTCCATATAGGCCACGGGCTGAAGTGTGTGGATCCGGTTTGAATAGCACCACAAGGGTCGGAGTCCGTCTTAGCTACATGCCACCTCAATTTTGACCGAGCACCCCCAGGAGCGACATTTGGGGGGATCGTACCATCTCCATCCTCTCTGACGTTCATTAGAGGGACTTTTCGGTCTACAGATTTAACGTGCCCATATCCGGCCTATACACGGATGTATTTAATGATGCTTGTCGATATTGGATCAGAGCCCCTTCAGTACTGAAATCCAACACGCAATCACTAGGCTACCTCTGGCCTTTCAAAATATAATGCCATATTATAAACCAAGAATGTTGTAAGTTGATATTAATTCGAAATCAATAGATCAATTTGATTATTTTAGAGAATTAGTCATTACAATTTAACCATCGAATTCTTCCATTACCAGTAGTTACAGATTTTTCGATAGTCACAATTTATAATCTATCTGATAAACATGGACAAATAAAATATTCAGTAAACTGAACTTTTAACAATCTATCAAAATATACCTTATGTTGTATGAAACCGTAGAGGAATACAATTTATATCAAGAGTACGGAGGTATTTAATGGTGCACACTCGGTCCGAGCACCCACAGTCCCGAAAGTCAGCACGTTACCACAAGTCCACCTGAAATACTTTCACCAGTTTTAAAAAACTCTAACGCCTAAAAAAATTATCTACTTCTTTGGGCAAGCAATGCAATTCAATATTCTATATTGACGCTCTTCGGTTCCTTTAATTCGGTCTAAAAAAAGCATAAAATATTGAACACAAGCAAAACACCTATGCAGAATCTAATTACAGATGGTGGTAGTAGAAAAATCGATATTTTAAGACACTAATATGAGAACTTTTGAGAGTAATGCCTGCCGCAATCGACCTGTTTGCAATCTTTGACATACTAAATTTAATTCATGATGCGCAAGTCCATCGACTTCAAATATTAAACCATCTGTTGACCACCAAAAACTGCCATATAGTTTAGGGTGACATACTAAGCATTTTAACGGATAGATGAAAATTTAATACTGCTACCGAAAAATGCTCTAAAATCAGGGGAAGGCGTTCGGTGAGTCTTTTTTAAGGTAACCTATGATTTATACTGGGTCTGATAGGGGATCTGGGCCAAATCCAGATCAAATCTGTAGAAGGGTTTATCAGTATTTAGAGAAAAGAGGTAGAATATAAATTTTCTATACAGAGATTGATTGAGAAAATGTTTGTAGCAGACGCGAAAATACAATGCACATTGGACAATTTTCTAAATTTTGTCGTTCTATGAATTTGATTTCTTAAATTCTTCTTAAATTCTTCATCTTATTTATTAAGTTGCCGTTCTATGAATTATTCCTTAAATTATTTACATTTCCTTCCATTACGCAATTGACACTAAAATTTTTGCTTCAAATCACAGACAAGTTCATTCGGAAGAGCTCTCATTACAATATAAATAATCTCGTTTAACACTCATTATAATATAAATAATTTCGTGAATGATCTATAGAAGGGTTTATCAGTATTTACAGAAAAGATGTAGAATATCAATTTTCTATATAGAGATTTATTGATAAAATATTTATAGCACACGCGAAAATACAATGCACATCAGAAAATTTCATAAATTTTGCCGTTCTATGAATTTGATTTCTTAAATTATTCTCCTTAAATTCTTCATCTTATTTCTTAAGTTGCCGTTTTATGAATTATTCCTTAAATTATTTACATTTTCTTCCATTACGCAACTGACACTAAAATTTTTAATTCAAATCACAGACATGTTAATTCGGAAGAGATCTCATTAAAATATAAATAATCTCGTTTAACAATTAAAATATTTCTGACACGAAAGAAATAAAATAAATATTTTGGTAGAACAGTTCGTAAAGTTTCCTTTATTCTAGGAAAACGATAAGAGTACAGAATATCACATTCTATGTGCAGATATTTATAAAGAGAACATTTGAAGTAAACGTGAAAATAAGATATCAAATGAAGTCTCAAATGTTGCCCTTTTATAAAGTGAACCGTATATAACCATTGAAATACAGCCGAACCCCGTTATAACGAACTTCAAGGCACCAAAGTTTTTGTTCGCTATATCCGAACAGTTAAGAAAAATTTTAACAGTTCACAAAATGCATAACTCATTAGTTGGTATATGTATTCAATAATGATGTATTGAAAAAAAAGATAAAATCTATTAAAAATTATTAATGATTCACAGTTTTGATACAGAAATAATCGGTAATCTTCTGCTGACATGATGCCAATTAAAAAACATTTTATGAATTTCTTTGTACAGTACATCAAATGACTCCAAAACTCTTTCTTCTAATGTATGTGTAGACAAAAACTCATCAATTGCAATCATCGCTGCTATAGCATCTGAGATGGTGGGGATTTCGTCATTTATGTACTCCTCCTCATCAGCATCAGATTCAGAATCTTCGTTTTCAGAATGATTCATTTTAATTTCTTCCTCAATATCTTCATCAATCGGATTTTCACATGTAATGACTTCATCATCACATGTTTCGAACAATTGCATGTCACAATCTGAGAATGATGAAATTTTGTGCTTTTCTATCCACATCGCGATAGGTAAATCTTCATCTTCTTCCACATTCTCTGCTTCTTCAACATTCGTTGTATCTTCAACATTCTTAAAATTAAAAAATAAAAATAAATTCAGTATTCGACTGAAGAAAAAGGTTCGTTATACCCGAGTCTTAAGATTTCGGAGGTTTGCTATAAAAGGATAAATTAGCATTTAAATACAATAGGAAAATGGCGGGACCAAAATTTTCGTTTGTTATATCCGTGAGTTCGTTATATATCGGGTTCGCTATAACGGTGTTCTACTGTATCCTATTACGTAAAAAAAACAACTCCTAAAATTTTACTGAACCTACAAACAAGCTTACAAGGAAAAAGCATGAATGCAGGGAAATGCTCGTATTATACAAACAATCTCATTCAATTATTAACGCCTTTCCACCACGAAAGGAATAAAATAAATAATTAAATAGAAACCTATAATTCCCTCGATTCTGCGAAGAAGATAATGCGCTAAGCGGAGAGAATAGATGAAAAACTATGATCTATGTTTCTGATTTAATAGTGAACCATTTCTGCCTTTATCGCTTTAGCGGTGGATAAAATAAATGAAAGTGTGAGGTTAGGAAATGCCCGGGTAAATTTAGTATCGCTCCTGTGTTATGTTATCGATATTTTTTTATCGATTGTCAAATCGCTGTGATGTATTTGATGTCCATCGGCATTGGTCTCGATTTTCACTTTTGCAGAGAGATCGAAACTGCCCTTTCAGTACACAATTGAAATATGAGTATATTTTCTATTTTATAGATGGGCTTAAAATCGGTTCTGCACATAATATCCGCGAAATGGGTCAGTCTTTAGAGATATCGTTTCTCTACAATTAAGTTATTGCGAAGAAAATATTTGCTTCGGTTTTTGAAATAAAAACTTTCCTATTTGTTGTAGTTAACTGTTATGTTTGATCATAATAGAGTTTTGAAAAAATGGAAATGCGTTTTGTGGTTAGAATAATATAAAACAAAGTATAAGAGGCCTCTATAATTATGTAAATATTGTTGTTTTTCTATCTGTTGTAGGTAAATGTTATGTTTGATAATAATACACAGTTATAAAAAATGGAAAATGTAGTCAATTTAAATTTTGTGGCTAGAATATTATAAAGCACAAAGTATAAGCGACTTCTCTAGGTTTGTAAATATTGTTATTTTCCAATATGTTGTAGGTAACTGTTATATTTTATAAAACAGGAGTTATAAATAATGGAAAATGCGGTTAGTTTAGATTTTGTGGCTAGAATAATATATAACACAAAGTAAAAGAGACCTCTCTAATTATGTAAATAATGTTATTTTTCTGTTCGTTGTAGGTAAAACTGTTATGTTTGATAATACGAGAGTTATAAAAAACGGAAAATTCGGTTAATTGAAATTTTGTGATTAGAATACTATAACACACAAAGTATAAGAGACCTCTCTAAGTATGTAAATATTGTTATTTTCATAACTTATACATTGTAAATAATTCAACAGAAAATAAGAAATTCAAATACATAAAGAAGGCATAGACAGCCGAACGAAATTAAGAGAAAACATGCACTAGCGTTAAATTATTTTAATCTTGTCAATGAAAGATTGCACAGTTGCAACAAATCCTCATACTGAAAAAAACAGACGTATGGTTTGGTTTTTATACTGCTACAGAATCTTGCATTTATGGTGCGTTTAGCTTTTAGTGCAGGATTTCTGTTTATTGCGTTTGAATGTCATAGTATTCTTCCTGTTGTATAATATCTTTTTCTGTTGAATTATTTAAATTTTACTAGTTACTAGTCCTGTTAGGGAAATGAACCGTAAAAGGGCTATCTAAACTTCAGTTTATAATATTTATTTAACTTTTGTTAATTTCCGACAATCATGCTATCGTTTTAGACTGACTGACACTTGTTACCTAACAGCTAATGGTGTTACGGCATCTTTGACGTCATACATCTGAGAAATGGGATTTTTCATTTATTTTCCCCATGGTTTATTATTTTTCCTTTCCAGTGTATTTTATGCAAATATATTTTAATATTATCTTACTTGCTTTTATAAATACCGCTTGAGTTAGAGCAAAGGTGCCCCCTAGCAGCACACACAGTCGGACTCACGAGCTAGTGAGATTCGTGTCTTAGAAGTCTCTGTGTAAGATTATTTTGGTTATACAAATGTTCTAAGTTTATTGCTTTTAATATTTTTAACGTTTATTGAACTTCTGAATAAACTTCAAATTTTTATCTTAAGTCTTGCTTATTCATGAACACACCCCATGCCAGACAACTGCAGACTCTGTCATATTGCTACTCTCCGTGACAATTGTTATTTTCATGTCACTTTGAAAATGCAATTAAATAATTCCTACAGTTCAATCTCCAGAGTGAAACAGAATACTATGTGTCATGAAATATATAATGAAGAATTGTAACAATTTATTTTTCCCTTTAAATGAATGTGAATTTAAAACTTATTTGATTTGTAATTTAGCATATCTAAAATGTGACACATATACATCTACGTAAATTTATACTAATGAGCAGAGTTTTAAAAAGACTTTAGCATATTGCAATTTTATCAGAAATCTCATAATAACTAACATTTTTTCAAATCTGCATTGTTTACTGAAAGCAGAGGTTTCAAATTTCATTACTGAATTAAAGTATGAACTGAGCAAAACTGCCCTAAATTTAGAAACAGCAGAAATCGATATAAATCAAATCATCCCAGAAAATACTCCTTTTTAATAAACATTTCAATAACATTTTTGGATAAATTATTAATAATGACACTTTGTTCCTTGTGTCTTAATTATCGTTTTGTGGTTTTCATTAACACTGGAGTTCAAGAATGGCTCAAAACTGTTCAATGTATTAACCAAATATTGAAATTACCCAGATATTTTCCAGACACACGCTTTTTTCAAAAAACGTTTTTTATATTATTTGTGACAGAGAAAGATAGGGCATTACAATAAATTATCATGACGATATTTAACTTTTTATTTCATGGAAAAATGTCCAATGGTTCCCCCAATTTAGAAGGAAAAAGTTAAAATATCCTTGTATTCTAGAGTTATAGGGATAATTATTTGAACACCAACTTTACTTCTGATTACTTCCTTATTTAGTCTAATTTGCAAAACATGGTTTCAGTACTCAACACAAAGTTCCGATCCTGTTATGTTTTTAATTTTACTCGATAAATAAAAAAACTACTTCAATACTTTTACATTGAGGAATTATGGAATAACTAACCTCTAAACATTCTACAGTTTCTGGAATGGGCATTGCATATAATATTAGTATTTAAATGTTTTATTCAGCTTTTAGAAGAAGCTCTTTCATCTAAATAGTTCTAAGGTCAAATATTTTATCTCTCTGGCAAAAGCCTAGTGACATATATAACTGATATGCACTTAGTTATTGTTTTTCATACGTATCTGCTTTTTTGGTGAAACATACCGTAAGGAAAACTGTATAAGGCTATTATTATAAGGTTATATTTTCCCTAAATATCAGGTTAATGTCGCTTGTGTATAATACTTAAAAATGTTTAGGCCTAATAATATGAAATTCATTCAAGTCTACGTCAGATATATTATAATAAATGCTTAGCATTGAATTTATGTGAAATGTTTTTTGCTGTTAGAAATGTTGGCAGAAAATACTTTTTCCTGTTTACCATAGACAGAGTGCTCAATTTTTCTTTTTTTAGGATACTAACACAAAGTAACTACATAACTCACTAACCACAGAAGAATTAAAAAGCTACTCATCATGAATTTATGTTGATTTTCATTTCTAAGGGAAACAAATGGTATTGTAATCCAGTGTTGCCCAAGTACAGTCGTATCAGATGAGGATATTTTGGAGTCAACGTACAGATTCAATTATCGCATAGATATTTTTTGTTGCATAAATTGTTTTCTTTGTTAGCCTTAGCGACGTGTTCCAGAGTATATTTTTGTTTTTGGTAACAGTAATACAAAATCTTGCAAACTAATGAGATTTGTTCGCTTCGTTAATTTTGTATTCCTTCATTTGGCAACAGTGAGTGAAATCCACTATATAGCCTACTGCGATGCTACAAGAATGCTGTAAAATAAAGTTCGCAGATATGAGAAATTAAATTTTTATTTTGTTGATTTCTATAGGAATTATCTTGTGGTACGTGTTCAAAAGCAATCTGAAAACATAGATTCCATTAGTATATTACTACAGTTTCTTCAGAGATTCACGAGTCTTCATATTAGCTAATTTTGAGGATCTTATCGGTTTGGTGTGGATTACCTCTGTTATGCGGGGAAGATTTTGGAAAACTAGGGTATAGGCGTGGAATACAGGTGAGTTTAATTTGTGAACAGAGAATATCTTCCTAACAGGTTATGGTCCTTTAAAGGAAAGGGCGATTAAATTCTCCGTGAAATTCTTCTAAAACTGTGGTTTCCGAGTTATGACTTTTCTGATGCATTGTTGAAATTACAATAAACGTTACCAAATGAAACGTAAGACATATCAATATTTAAATATATTTTTATACAGTTTTATTTTCTTTAATTGCTGCCGTTGGTCAAAATTGGGTTAAAGAAGGATTTTATTTTAGGACCCATAAATTTCGAGAGCCGTAACGGGATAATAAAACCTTAATCGAGTTACAATACTTCGCATTAATTTTGCCTGAGAATTTTTAATTAAGTTTTAGCTCGAAAATAAAGATTCGTTAAAATATCACTGATGTTTTAGCACATTCTCCTAAGAAGAGGTTTTTCAATGAAACAAATGTGTATACACGAATAAAAATAAAATCCAGACGACACTCCTTCACTTGAATTCAGTGGAATCATAAAAATGTCTGTATTCATAATTAGACCCTAAATAGTCCTGAAAATTCTGAAAAAAAAATTTTTTAGTTCCGGAAAATTGTGTAGTAACGTATGGAGATTTATGCATTTAAGAGAACTTTAAAATGAAGTTTAGAACCGACAGAAAAATCGGACTCGGATTGCAAATACGTGATTAACTAAACGTGTGCATGTTAAATATGCTACACAAAAAGAGAAAAAAAGGAATTGCGTTGTATTTGACTTGCATATTTTCTGGCAATTATTTACGTTTCCAGTGAACTTCTCAGTTCTTTATATCATAATGTTTGCATCTAGATAAAAGCTGTGAAAAGCCTTTTTAATGTATACGTCGTATGCATGTCACATCTAGGGAGGAGATCTTCCTTCGTGACAATGGAATGGGGAAAGTAGACTAATAAAATCCAAAAACATAAAACGTGTACCCCTTATACACAATCTACCAATAAGTATTTGGACACCCATGTAAATGATTATATCTGAGGTCCTAATATACGTCACTTCCTTCGCCGTTAAATATCGGGTAGGAAACAACATTGGCATTAGTCGCATGCAAGATGCCATGAAGTGCTAGAGTTATATGATTTCGAGAAAAAGGTGTAATCTTCGAGTATCCCAGAAATGGTCGATCCTTAAGGGGCATATCTAGAGAGCTGAATTACCTAAAATCGACAGTGGCCTATGTGATTCAGAAGTGGAAGATGAGCGGTGATTGTCGGAATGAGCCCCGAGTAGGCAGACCCACAATACTGGGAGATAGAGACCGACAGGTACTGTCCAGACAAATTCGGAAGAACCACACCCAGAGGATGGTCCACATACTCCAGAAGTTTCAACATGCATCCGGAAGTTTTGTTTCGATTAATACTACCCGTAAGGAAACACATCTGCTTGGTTTTCATGGTCGTACTGCCGCCCATAAGCCTTTGATCACAAAATCCAACCACGCTGCTCGGTTAATGTGGTGCAAAGCACGACGAAAGTGGACCGTAGATCAGTGGAAGCGGGTTCTCTGGATTGACGAATCAAGGTTCACCCTCTACCTTTTGGATAGTAGAGTCTGGGTTTGGCGTCTGTATGGAGAACGCCTCCTGCCAGAATGTATTGTGCTCATAGTAAAGTTTAGCGGAGGTGGAATTATAGTTTGGGGGTATTACTCCTGGTATGGACTGAGACCCTTGGTCCCAATTCATAGGAAGCTCAACGCCGAAGCCTACTGTACTATTTTCAAGGACAGTGTCCTTCCTACGTTGTGGCAGTTTTACGGGTTGGACTCATGTTACTTCCAGGACGACAACGCCAGCTGTCATGTTGCGAGGTCCAACATGGATTGGTATCGTGACAATGAGGTTAACCGAATGGACTAGGCCTGCCCAGAGCCTAGACCTGAATCCTATCGAGAACCGCCGAGACGAGTTGGATCGCTGAATTAAGGGGTGCAACAACCGTCCAAAATCGGTGAAGGAACTTACATGTTTTCTCCAAGCCGAGTAGAAGAAAATAGCACTAGCCCTCATACAAGGACGACATACAAGGAAAGCATGCCCTGGGGCTGTAATTGCCTCTCGTGAAGGTTCTACCAACTATTGAATATGTATAAATTTTGTTTTTCTTTTCTATAACAGATGTCCAAATACTTATTGGTAGATAGTGTATGACTCCTCTAACGTCTAATAAAAATCTAGAGAAACAACCGACAACGTTCATAATACGTTTGCTAACCCTATTGTAATTTAGGAACAGATACTGATAAAAATTTGAATGGAATAATCTTTTTGAGGTAGATTGATGAGAGTTTTACAGAAATGATGAGAAAATCGAATTTTGCATGATTTATGTGATGTAGTACGAAATGAACCGGACTTTTAGAAATTTATGATCATTAATTTCCAATTAGTTTTTGGTACTTTCTAAACAGTTAAAATCACTCGTCTCACCTAGTAAACAATAACATTTTTTCAACTGATTAAAAATTACTCATTTTGGCAAATTCATACACATAATGAATGTGCAAATTTGCAGATTAATTTTTTGTAAAACAAAACATGTAGACCTATCATAAATTAATAAAGTATATGTGTGCTAATGCATTGAATTAAAATTTAGTATTTATCACCTACAACAAAACCCATTAAGTACACACCTATGTCAATCAGTCGGTTTGTTTAACTTTGGAGCCTACACGGAAGTGATACAAATACCCATTCCAACAGCGAGATTCGAAACGTAGACTCTGGCACCGAAAGCGGGTAAGGGTCTGTGTAGGAAATTTCTTTAATATATGCCTGAAATTTATTAATATGGAATATGCCTGGTTATATCGCTAACTTTTAACGTACATTTTAAAAATTCTAGTTTTAATGCAATGACCTTTATAAAAAATTTCGAAAGAAAGAGAAATATACTTAAAAGATTGACTAACAATCCTAACTGTTAGGGGTAAATTTTTCTAGTCTAACACCCATAATGGGAGGATTGTTTAGTAGTTGGAAATATTTCTCTAGTAAAATCAACTACTGTGTTGTTAGCTAGTTATATGTCGCAACACGTAGCGCTTTCCGATTTTTATCTCTTATATAGTGCAGGGGAGGCTCCAGTCCAGAGTTTTTTTTTTTTGGGGGGGGGAGCAACGTTGGCTCTTAGGGTTATATATATATATATATATATATATATATATATATATATATATATATATATATATATATATATATATAAAGAAATAAACATCGTCTCATTTTAAGCTTAAACTCTTTTAGTATTAGGTTTACGTTTATATAATTTTAGGCTATGAAAAAAAATACCCCGGGTTTTTTTGCGGAGTGCAATTGCCCCTACTGCCCCCCCCCCTCTGGAGCCGCCATTGATATAGTGTTAAGAGCGTGTTCAGAATATTTCCATTTCTTTAACACTAACGAAACATATAGCACAATAAAGAGAGTAAATTTTCTGTTTAAAAATTTGAGCAAATATTCAAATTATGCTCTAATTCCCTGAAAATTCGCTTTAATTTGTTTGAGTTCAAATTAACTTAAGTGCACTGTAAAAATAATATAATTATTTCTTCATGTTATGAAACACACGTTCTTACATTTAGAAACAGCTCTTCAGATTTTGCAAATTCATATATGATGGATGCTCGAAACTACATTAACATTTCGAAATACGAAACATATATATAACTATCTGAGCTTCATTCCACTGGCGAACTGCGGAAAATGTGAATGCATTTCTAGTAGTAATTTTGGAGAGTGTTAATTACTGTTTGCCTGAACTAGTACTCTTGATATAAATTAAATTCTTCTACGGTTTCATACAGCATATCGCCTATCTTGATAGATTGCTAAAAGTTCAATTTAGTAAATATTTTATTTGTCCGTGTTTATCAGATGGATTATAAATTGTGGATATCGAAAAAGCTGTAACTAGTGCTAATGAAAGAATTTGATTGTTAAATTGTAATGAGAAATTCTTTAAAATAATCAAATTATTGATTTCGAATTCATATCCACTTACAATATTCTCGGCTTATAATATGGCGTTATATTTTGAAAGGCCAGAGGTAGCATAGTGATTGAGTGTTGGATTCTGGGACTGAGGGTGCTCGGATCTAATCCCGGTAAGCACCATTAAATACCTTCTTGTCTAGGCCGGATATGGACACGTTAAAGCCGCAGACCGGAAAGTCCTTCTTTGAGGTCATTGGGTGGAGAAAGTACGATCCCTCCAGATGTCACCTTGGGGGTGGTCTGTCAATATTGAGGTGGCATCTGGCTAAGTTGAACTCCGCCTCTTTTGGTGACATTATAAACCAGAACCGCTCCCCTCAAGCCGCAAGCCTATCGGGACCTGGTCTGGAATACAGGGGTCCAGTCAGGACCCCTGTATAACCCCTGTTAAGGCAACAACAACAACAACAACAATATACTTAAAAAATAGAATTTGTTGAAAGTACTAAATTTAAATCCTCTGATTTAAGAATAATATAAAAGAACTTCAGTGTCTTACATATTAAGATTGAACAAACTGTCAGAATTGTTTATGATCAGTTTAACTCTTTGCTGCAAAACATGGCAGTAATACATCAAACCATCTAAACAAAATAGTTGATTCTAGATTGGGTGAAGTGCTTGAAAAAAGCCTCATACCCATGAAAAAAATCAAGAGTCAGAAAATAAACAATCCATTGAAACAACTTCCTATTTTGAAATTTTGAAACTTTAATAAATCAAGTTACAGATTTAAAGGTTTTGTTGGAGAGTTTCTAATATGAAGTAGCATTTTTATCAAATATATAAAACTAGATGAATACCCGTGCTTCGTTACGGAGTACATTCAAATTAAATATAACGGTTAATGTATGCAATTAATGCAAAAAAAAATAATAAAAAAAATCGTAACGGATATTTTTATAGACAAAATAACCCAGAAGAAAATATTCAAATTAAATGCAACCGTCAATGTATGCAATTAATTTGTATGTTTAATATCCATAAAACATACTAATATGAATTAAATTCTTAAAAAACTTCCATCTCAATTAGTATAGTAGTGGTTAAATTGTATCTTTTACAGTATTTTAATATTTTTTTTTGTCAATTTATTTCGTTGTTCTGCACGTGACACAAAATTAATTTAAAGTATCACAAAATGAAAAGAAATCTCGTGATTAGCATTTAATAAATTAAATTCTAAAAATTAATCTTTAAAAATTCACCAAAAATCAAAAATTAGAGGTAAAGATCGAAAGAGGTTTCATTTTAAAGGATTTTTTATGATCGTTCTCGTGATATAAATTTTATAACCATCAAATGATTATTTTGAATGCAAAATTGAAAAAAAATGTTACAGAAACAGCTTAATTTAATTTAATAAAATTCTAAGAAGAATTTTTGAAAAATCTTTTTTAGTGCACCTCTACACTATAAGACGAATCGCCATGCAAAATTTCAGCCCTTTAGGTCCAGCGGTTTGGTCTGTGCGTTGCCTGTCAGTCAGTCAGTCAGTCACAGAACTGTTTTATGTATATATATATATATAGATACGGCTCGTATGTTTTAAGTTTGTTGGTTAAATTTTCATTAAGGTATAATTTAATGATAACAACTATTCCTTAATTTAAGCATAAAAAAATAGATAGGCGAATGACATGAGTAACGTCGACTCTTTAAAATCCAAATAGATAAAGATCATATTTACAGGATACAATACTTGACATATAGGGCGTTTACTATTTATAGGGAAAATAGAATAAGCTTATTTCCTTTATGCTCCGAAATGAAGGTTGATTTTGAGAAACTTAATATAAATATTTCAGTCCATTCGTTTTATTTTAAATTCAAGAACTGCTTTAGTTATTCCTTTTTTTGAGCAATTACTTCATTGTACTCTTCCAAGGCTTTTCCTAAGAACAATTTTGACTAATTTTTCTTTAAAAAAAGACGACTTTCTTCATACCTTTTCCTTTTGGATATGTAGAAAAAAGAGCTGTTTGGAAAATAAAACATGAGGTACCCGAAAGTTTGCCGACTGATGGCTGTAATGAAGTTTGAAAAGAATCGATCTTTTATCTAAATTAAATAATTAAATCATAATAAATAAAAAATATTTATTAGTAAGAAAGTAATTTTAGACTGAAGATTTAAAAACTTTAAATGTACGCAGTATATAGAAAATACTATAGTCGCACTTTTTTAATGATTTATTTATTTGTGGGGAGTGTTAATGGTTCAGAAAGAGTGTCACATAGTGTAACAATTATTTATTAACTAACAAAGTACGTCACACACGGTACACACAAAAATTTTAGGAAAAAACATGGGACAATAACGAAAATCCATGCATTTGGGTCGCCATCTTGGCTTCTACTGAAGTTTCTTTCTGGCTTGCCACCAGAGGGCACTGTTCTTGGGCGGTTAGCGTTCAGCTGTACTACAGGGAGCCGTTACAATCTCCCCCTCTGGCTCCGCCGACGTCCCGGCAGCATATTTTGAAAGACTAGCGATTTCGGCACTCAATTGCCGGTTTGACGAAAGCATCAGTTTCGCCATCTGTTAACATATATAGGAATCTTTTTATTATAAGTTTTTTTTACTTCTACGCAATTTAGTATGTTTTAAAATCTGAATTACATATATAACACAGGATTTAAAGAGATTTTAACAAAATAAATAAATGAATAAATTGAAATAAGTATATTATTGAATTTTAAATTACTTTCTTCAAATATCCACAATAATTTTTACTTATTTATTAATTAATAATTTGAAAATACTAAATTTGTTACTTCATATTTTGCAAAGCCAACGAAAAAAGGAAAGATGATTCAATTATAAACCTATGTTATTAGTTTATTTTTCCAGTAGATAGCGTCACTAAAATTAAAAAAAATCAGATTAAAAAATCATACAAAGTACTCAAGTGCAAAAAATGTTTGCAGTCTATTTCAATAAATAAGAATAAATTCAAATTTAACAATCAAATTCAATCTATTTCAATTTAATATAAATGTATTATATATTCATGTATTACGCTATATACATATATAAATATGCTATGTATAAATATATTTACATCCAAATATAACCATTCAGACATTACGAAATGAATTACGAAATCAAATACATTCAGAAGTGGAAGAATGTTTTCACTTCTTCGTTACCGCACTCCTTGTGTTTTAATTCAATTATCCAAAAAAATTTCAACAATAAGAGCTAGAGAGCTAAGATTGGTGGCATTCTAAAGCAATTTTCAAGACCTTTTTCAATGATATATAACACAATTAGGGCTTAGAAAAATTTATTTTATTTGAATTTAAAATTTGAATTTTTCAAAATGCACCGCTTGAAAAATTTTCAAATTTTTTTTAATAATACTTTATATAGTACTGAAATGATTGTATAAGTTTGAAAGTGGGATGTGTATGGGTTCATGTTAAAATATTGCATTGAATACAGTATTCCTGATTTGAAAACACGAAATTACTTAATACAATATGTTTTAAAGCCTAGAAAATTAGAAAAAAAAATTTAAGATGTGTAAGTAATCGTACTTGTTTTGTATAATTGAAAGTAATCATATTTGTTTTGAAAAAGATATAGAACCATTTTTATCAGACTGTATATACTTCAGCACATACAGTACTAGACTTTCATTCACTTTCTTGCTTTTAGTGCAAGATTTTCAAATGCTGTTATTTTCAATTAAATTCTGAAAATAGAACAAAAACAAGTAATATATAAAAAAAAATTTAAAGTCAATTCCTACTTAGGTCAACAAAGAAAAAATTTGAGTGTGAACTAATAGTAGGAATTGAAAAAAAGGATTGCCTGCCAGAACCTTGCCTAATTTGCGAGATTAGGAGGGGGGCAAAGAGAGAGAAAAAGTTTGTCAGTTTGGGGATTCGATCTCGCAACCTACAGGACGGGAGAAGCCCGCGATACCGCAGTGCTACCGTTTACACAGTAACAAGAGGGAAATTACTATTCAAGAGCAAGAGACGCTCTATGTCTAAAACTAAAATTGATTAATTAAATTTAATTAATGAATTAATATTTGAAAAAAACTGTATTAACATCAAGTGTCATCCACTACAAGTTTAAAAAAATGTATTTGAACTTGAGTGGATGAATAAAAAGTACTTTTATTAAGGTTTGAAAATTTGAACAAGATATATATATAGATTGTGAACTAATAGTAGGAATTGAAAATTCTACAGAAAAGAAAGATCAAAAGATCAAAAACACTTAATACAAAGTTGGTGAGTAGGTGATGATAAATTATGATAAAACACTGTATCCTGGAGATATCCTATTAGTAGACATTGAAAATTTTACTATAAATGTAATGGTTTCAACAGGAAATTACACATATGCATGACCCTCAACAAAGTACATTCATGCTTGCAGCTTGATAGGTATAAAATATGAACTGTCCCAGCCTACACCTTGAAATAGCAGAGAAAGCCAATATAAATTTCTTGATAAATAATTTTGCATGTGCCTATTTATAGATAAAATTTTTACTATAATTAAATAAACCATTATTAAAATAATGTATTATTCTTGCCTACTAATAATTGCATCAAAACTAGTTTGTTATATGAAAATAATCAACTTTAATATTGATTTGTCATTCCTTCATACTCAGCATCATTCCCTCATTTCTTCAATAATTTAGCATAAAAATGTAACCAAATTAAAATAAATTTTTATATTTTAAAAATTTGATTAATTTAAAATTTTATTTTTTAAAAATTATATGTTAAAATAAATTTATATTATTGGAATTTAAAACTTTAAATTTTTTAATTTATGCAACTTAATTTTTTTAATTAAAGCTTATTAAATACATTTATTTTCTAATTAACATTAAAATTTTAAAAATTAAAATTATTGTGGATATTTGAAGAAAGTAAATTTAAAATTCAATAATATACTTATTTCAATTTATTCATTTATTTATTTTGTTAAAATCTCTTTAAATCCTGTGTTATATATGTAATTCAGATTTTAAAACATACTAAATTGCGTAGAAGTTAAAAAAAAGTTATAATAAAAAGATTCCTATATACGTCAACAGATGGCAAAACTGATGCTTTCGTCAAACCGGCAATTGAGTGCCGAAATCGCTAGTCTTTCAAAACATGCGTCCCGGCAAGGAGACAGCACTGGGAAACGTCGGAGTTCTTGCAGCTTTGCTCTCCGAGGAGGCATTTGGGTTTTCTGGGCAAGAGGATTGCGCGAGTCCGATGTGACCTTTGGTGGTCGACCTCTCTTTCTGAATGGAGCTACTAGAGAAGTGTTAATTTCTTTGGAGAGTGTGAGAGCGGACGTATGATACGTTGCAATCGGTTCAGACGGATTATCAAGGCTTGCGATAACATAAGAAGTAGGTGATTTCTTGCTGAGGACCAGGTATAGACCGTCACGCGTTGGCATGAACTTCGAGGTCTTCTTGTGTTGCGCATTAATAAGAGGATGTAAATTGACCTAAACTTTGTCACCGGCGAATAAAAAACTTGTCTTCGCTTTTTGTCGTACTGTCTTTTGCGTTAATCTTGTTTTCGTTCTATTCTTTCTCTTATATCCTGATTGAGACTTGCAAATTTTTTAAGGTAAGGAGTGATTTTCGGTACAAAGTTGTCGTTTTTGACCACAGCCTTGAAATTATGTACAACGTCGTCCACAGTACGCAGTTCTGTACATAATGAAGGAAAGCTGGTGTTTGACCTGTTGTGTCACACACAGCTGTATTCATGGCAAAACGAATGACTGGTATTTTCGAATGCCAGTTGTCATGGTTATCACCTACAAGGATTGCTAAACGAGGTTTTAGGTCTCTATTTTTACATTCTACAGGATTAGATTGAGGGCAATAAACTGGGATTAAGTTTTGGCTTATGTTTAGGGTAGAACAAACTTGTTAAAGAACCGAGCTAATGAATTGCGGTCCATTGTCGCTAATAATTCTTCGTGGTATACCATGCCGCATGAAGACTTCTTCGATCAGAGTCGTTGCACATTCGCGTGCCGTAGCTTGAGCTAGAGGGAATAACTCAATCCATCGCGTAGCACAATCTTCAACTATGAAAATCCACTGTTTACCAGTATCGTTTTTTGGCAATGGTCCAAATAGGTCTATGGAAAGTATCGTAAATCGTTGTGAATAGACAGGGGTTTTGAGTAAACCAGCTGGCTTTTGGTTGGAAGCTTTATAACGAGTACATTCAGGACAATGCTTAACATAGTCAGAGATGTATTTTTTCATACCAGTCCAATAATAACGTTTGGCGATTCTTTGGAATGTTCTTTCTTCCGCATAATGTCCTGCCATTGGATCATCATGGTGTTTTTGCATTATGTATTACCGTTCAGCTGCGGGAATCACTAGTTGAGCCTCTTCTGCGTCCGAGTCTGGGACGTATCGGTAAAGGACTCCGTTGTTCATCAGAAATCCCCGTTCGGTCAAGTTGGCATAGTCTTCATTTTTTTGAGTAGATTCATAGCTTTCCATGATTTCTTCAGATTATCATCTTGAAGTTGCGATTCTCGCTTATCCTTCACACTTCTTGTAGGCATGTCGGCAACAGCAATGTTCAATACTTCATAAGGAGAATGTCCTTCGCAAACTGGACGTGAGAGCATGTCGACAATCACATTTGCTTTCCCAGAGACGTATTGTACTTTCAGGTTGAAAGATTGAATTTCGAGTCCCCATCGAGCAAGTCGTCCGGTTGGAGACTTGAGGCTGAGAAGACATTTCAGAGGTTGGTGATGGAATGCCACAGTTATTTCTGATCCTTCTACATAGCCACGAAATTTCTTAAGTGCCCAAACAACAGCAAGGGATTCCCTCTCCGTCGTAGAATAGTTGCGCTCTGCCTGAGTAAGTAATCGACTAGCGTACTAGATCGCATGTTCGTCTGACGTCTCTCCTTGAAGTAAAACAGCACCTAGAGCATAATTACTGGCATCTGTGCGAATGATGTAAGGTTTCGTTCCATCAGCTTGTTTCAACACGGGAGGTGTTATGACGCATTTCTTTAACGTTTCAAATGCATTTTGCTGATCGGATCCCCATATCCACTGGACTTTTTTCTTTGTTAGATCACTAAGGGGTCGTAATATTTCTGCAAAATTCTGTATGTATCTTCGAAACCATGAACAGGTTTGAAGGAAGGATTGTACCTCTTTAACGTTTTTGGGTGCTGGTATTCTTTGGATAGAAGAAACCTTTTCGGGATCAGCTTCGATACCATGTTGTGTAATCCAAAATCCCAAATATTTAACACGTTTAGAAAGGAAGTGACACTTTTCTCTGTTTGCATGAAGCTTAAAGAACAACAGTCTTTCGAAAACAGCTTGAAGGTCAGAGATGTGTTTCTCAAATGATTCCGACAAAACAATTATATCGTCGATATAGGTGAGGGTTAATATATCTTCAAGACCACTACGGAGACGGTCTATCAATCTCTGGAATGTTGCAGGGGCATTCCTAAGTCCAAAAGGTATTCGTAAAAATTTATAAGTACCAAAGGGACATACAAAAGCTGTTTTGTCTTGATCAGCAGGATGAACTTTCACTTAATGATATCCTGCACGAAGATCAATGGTTGACATGGTAGTAGTAGGTTTTGCTTCGTGTAGCAAGTCATCCATCCGAGGAAGTGGATAGGAATCTGCAACAGTAATTGAATTCAGTTTTCTATAGTATACACAGGCGTACGCTTCCATTAGGTTTTGGTATTAAAACCACTGGCGAGGCATACGGCGACTCGCATTCTTCGATAATTCAGCCAAGAGTTTGTCAATTTCTTTCTTCAATATTTCTTTTTAGCAGGATTCATTCAATAAGGTGGTACTGTCACAGGAAGATTGTTTCCAGTTTTTATGCAGTGTTCAATGAAAGGTGTTGGCTTTCCCCCTGGCTGAAAGCATTTTTCGTATTTTTCAAGAAGAATATTCATTTTGTCTCGTTGGCAAGAAGAAAGATGCGGACCTTCATTTTCACTAAGTCAACAGGGATGTGATTCAATGTGTACTGCTAGAAGAGCATTGATGTTTGGTGGCGTTTCAACGAAGCTATAACGTTTCTGGGGAGATTCAGAAAAATACCAGTGTTTTTGCTGGAGATCTAGGACGATCCCTGAAGCTTTCAAAAAGTCTATATCGAGAAGAGTACGGTTATTCCTTGCATTTTTAAGCACTATAACTTCAGTTGAGATTACTTTTCCTTTAACGCTGATGTCTACTATTGTTGTAAGTATTTCTGTTTTTTGAACATGTCCATCGGCTAATGTCATATTAATTATTTTATCTTCAAACTTCATGCCTTTACTTTTGAGATGATGGTACAACTTTTCTCCGGCTACAGAATGTGTAGCACCTGTATCAGCACACACACAGCTGCTCGTTCTTTACAAATGAAAACTTCAATGAGGCTTGTAGAACTTACTTTCCATTGAAAAACTGTAAAAATTCGAATTGTTTAGGCTTAACGCACTTGCATCGTCTTTTACAGCAACACGAGTGCATGTGCGACATTTGGACTTTATGACGCCTGGAGCGCCACAGCCATAACAGTACAAATAGGTTCTGTTGTCTGAAAGTTCTTCAGATTTTTTATCACGAGCTCTGTCATTGGACCTGGGATCCCGCCTACTTTGACTGGGGACCCCGGGATCCCGCCTATTGTGACTGGGGACCCCGGACAGAGGATGTTGGTCAATCCCAAATTTAGAACTTTGTGTAGGGAGACCTTTCCTTCTAAAAGTTGTTCTTTGCTGTTCCCTTTGTTTTGGCTGAAAGTTTTTTCTGGCATCAGTGAATGGTGTTTTTACTTCTTTTTTACTTGGTCGCAAATTTTCATAGGTGTCCAGTTTTTCTACTAGGTCATCAGGGGTGATGCAGTCACACCAGACATCTAAAAAGGGATCTTTAACGTCTGGAGGAACACATTTCTTCATTTGGTCAAGTATCATCAAATTTTTTAATTCCTCGAAATCTTGAATATTTAATTCAGTTAACCAGCTTTCAAAGTAACTTCGGAGCTCAAAATGAAAATCTTTCGATGTTTTGTTAGGTAATTTTCTGTGAGTGGCAAACAGCTGCCGAAATTTATCTGCACTAAGACTAAATCTCTGTAATAACATACTTTTGATGTGGTCAAAATCTTGAGCTTTTTCTTCAGGTTCTCTTGCAATGAGTTGTGCAACGTCATTGGGCAACACTCCAAGGAGATATGCAACCCAATTTTCCTTTTCTACCTTCAAAAATTTTAGTTGTCTTTCAAATAAATTAATGAATAAAGAAAAATAATCCTCTTTTGGATTTAGGATCCTCTTTCAAATTTAGGAATTAAATGTTTTAAGTGAAAATTAGCTGGGATAGCACTATTGAGATCGGCAGATGGTTGTACGGACTTTTCAGCGGCGATTTGTAAACGTAGTTTGTCGAATTCAACGGCATGTTATCGCTCTTTTTCTTCCTTTTCTCGAGCAAGTTTCGCTTCTAATTCTTGTTTTTCTCTTTCGTTTTTCTTTTCAGCACGGCCAACGGCTTCTTCAGCTTTTCTATCCTGAATGATAGTAGCCAATCTTTCTTTAGCAAAGTCTTCATCATACTGATCAGATTTGACGATGAGATTCTTCACTTCGATGACCGTTATGTCAGAAGCGACATTGACTCCAAAATCTTGAGCCAGGTTCCTCAGATCCTCCATCTTTCCACGCGCGAAGAAAGCCATTGTTGCCTGAGGGGGGTTGGGTGGGAATTGGGGGGAAGGAGAGTTCCAATGAAATTTTGGGGACGAAAAAATACCGTCCTAACAGTGTGCACTGAGAAATCTGTGACAACTTTTATGGTATAGAGTCCTGACAAAATTAGGTCCTAATTGGGTGCAACAGTCCTAAACAATGTCTTATTAAACTGGTGTATAAAGTGTGTAAACTGAAATAAAATATTAGTAATACAAGATCGGTAGAACATAAACAGAACATAGGGACAGAATTCAAAACAATATGCCTACTTTCTCTTTTTAAAGGAGAAAACAAAATCAAAAGTTACTAAATATTCTTAAAATTTAAAAATTTTCTTTTAAATTATTCAACAGTGAAAGGTTTACACAATTAAATCAATTAAGTTTTAAACTCAGTTCCATGCCAATCCTGTAATAATAGCATTCTTACAAAATTGAAACAATAATAGCGATGAATCAACTAAAATTCAAAATGAAATTCAAAACCAGAATTTTAAACAAAATACCTAACAAAATTTAATTTAAAAGTTTGTAATTAAGAATTACGACAAAATTCAATTTCTAAAACAAAATCAAAATCAAAATTCAAATCCAAAGCAAAGTTTACACTTAAGAATTTCAAATCAAGCTTAAATTTAAACAAAAGGAAAATTTAAACCAAAATTAAATTTAAAACCAGAACCAAGTTAAAATTAAAGAATTCAAACAAAAAACCCAAATTAGAATTAAAGAATTCTAAATCAAAATCAATTTTAAATTTAAGTATTGGAAACAAAACAGAATTTACATTAAGATAGTTTCAACCAAAAATCAAAATCGAAATGAAATTTAAAAAAAAATTCCAGCCCTATATTTCTTGAAAACATGGGTTTTAACAAGAAAATACAACAATATTCAAAATGTTATAAAATAAACAAAATTATATATTACACAGTCATAATTGATGTTAGAACGCTGTTGGTTCTCATATAGCAAGAATTGCTTTACTATCGGTTTATAATACCTGAGAGGGCTACCTTTAGAACACCGATTTCGATTATTATATATATATACTATAAAACACATATACAAAATACAAAAGATTCTTTCTGACCAAACGATCTGTTGTCACGATGAACCAGACGATAAGTGCAGACATTCGCTTCACTGGGTTGAGTAGAAGAAAAAAAAATTCGCTGAAAAAAATGAGCAAAAGTCAAGAGAACATTCCCAAAATTTAGTAACGTTAGAACGTTGGGCGCCAATTGTGCGGAGTGTTAATGGTTCAGAAAGAGTATCACATAGTGTAACAATTATTTATTAACTAACAAAGTACGTCACACACGGTACACACAAAAATGTTAGGAAAAAGCATGGGACAATAACGCAAATCCATGTATTGAGGTCGCTATGTTGGCTTCTACTGAAGTTTCTTTCTGGCTTGCCGCCAGAGGGCACTGTTCTTGGGCGGGCAGCGTTACAAGGGTTACAGCGTTACGGCGGGAGCCGTTACATATTTATTTTTAACGGAATGACAATGACACACATGTGTGTTGTGTTGTTGTGTGTTGTGGCTTATACCCCTTGACCGACAATATATCAGATCAAGACCATAAAGGCTATTGTGCAGAATGGTGCGGCTTTGGTTTTGAATAGCACCACAAGGGTCGAAGTCCGACTTGACTAAAGGAACGGTCCCGTTATTTTGAACTGAGTCAAGTGACAAGACCGGTATATTTTACTTCGCAGCTCCAGAGGTAAATTTTGAGAACTTGGAGGTCATTGAAGCCACGGCAGATTTTTCTTGCACCAGCCGCCCTTAGCGTACACGGCGGTGGATTTTTCAACGTCCGGCATCGAACCAGAGACATTCCGATCACTGGCTCGCTGCATTTGCCAAATGGACTATCGCACCCACATGACACGCATGTTGATAAAAGGAATGCAATTATACCTGGCAAGTCAGATCTTTACCACAATCTAAATTTGGAATTCAAAGATTCTTTAAAGTATCGACATCTGTGTATCGACCTCCTGTTACATTAAGTCATTATGAATGAAATTAGGGTGAGCTATTACTTATGCAAAAACTTACATTACACAGTGTTTTAACTTAAATTACACAATAACTTTATTCCAGTTACATAAAGATATCGATTACAATTTTGGTGTCTTAGACTAATTTATATTAATTTGTTTTAATTTGCAGTTAATTACTACCTATTTAAATTGCGAGTTATTCTATATTCTACAATCTTCAATCCTCTAATTATGTTAAGAGTTAAGCCTTTATTCCGATAAAAATATTTAAGTTCTGAAACATTTTCTTTTACATTTAAAGAAACAGTATTATAGCGCATTATAAAAATGAATACCACCTGACTAATGAAATTCTAGACCTATGATTGCTACTTTGGCAAGCACCAAGATCGCAAATAGGTAATTTTGTATTAAGTAATTCCCCTGAGAAGCAGCAACAATGTTACTTTTTGATGGTTGCTAAAATAATTTTCTCCAGAGTTCTACATTACACATGATTTATTTGTAAACCTCTTTCTATACATTAACAATATATATATATATATATATATATATATATATATATATATATATAATTTTGTATGCGAGTGATTATTTTTAATAATTAGTTTCATTTTGCATATTTTTAAAGTACTTTTTTATACTTTTTAATCCCTGATATATTAGTTGCCAATGCTTAAATGTTCAGAATCGAAAACATTAGTTATTAATGGTTAAATTGTTAGCACTCCTACCCATTGGATGGTTTAAGGCACTATATAGAAATATCTGATATACTTTTGTAATTAAAGAATAGAGTTAGCGTTGCTAAATTTCAGTTTCTTCAGTACTTAACCAGTTAAGCATATCATTACTCAAAAAAATTCTCACAGAGAGAAGCAAGCCAAATGATTTACAATACCAAGAGAAACAAGCTGCCTGATTAACCACACAAAAGAAACTATCTATGACTATGAAGTCACGTTCGGTAAAGTGTCAAGGAAGAATAAGGGCAGAATTATCGTGAATGAAATTATAGGAAAAACAACAATAGCGCCCTTTACACGTACGCTCTTGGAGTTCTTGGAGCGTACGGGATTGCTCACGGGAAAACTTGCAGTACGCTCAAAAGCAGCTTCCCCTTCCTCTCCGACACCTTCACACGTGCACTCAATCGCGCGGGATCGTGGTTTCATGCGGGAAAGAGAGTACGTGTAAAGAGTACTATTAGCGAAAAATAGTGATAGCTTCTTCCCAACTTTCAATGATATTACAGATTTGAACTTTTAGTTTTATTCGTGATATTTTAAAATGGAAAAGGGTATTTAAGAAATGAGATTATGCTCACTCATTTAGTAATTAGTGATATCCATGGTAGACTATCCTGACAAAGTTTAGAGTGATCCGTGAACTAACATTAACTCAACATTTGCTGCATTTCATTTGATACACTATCTGGCCAAAAGTTTCCGGATGCCCAGTGGTACGGACTCGGAGAATCCTGAGGCATATATTAATATGATGTTGGTTCTCCTTTTGCATTGATAACAGCCTGTACACATCTGGGGAGACATTCTACTAGATTTTGACTGGTGTCCATAGGAATTGACTTCCAGGTCTCCATCACACCTGAAGTGAGTGCTGGCAGTGTGGATGGGCGATTTGACTGGCTACGTAATCTGCGTTCCAATTCGTCCCAAAAATGTACAAAGGGATTTAGATCAGGGATCTGAGAAGGACATTACAGTTTTTGAGCACCCATTTCGTCAAACCATGCCTGCGCAAGTCTCAATGTGTGAGTGGAGCAGTTATCCTGCTGGAAGAGAAATGGGCCATCCCCGAAATATTGCCATAGAGTTGGGAGAGTACCATTGTCCAGAATGTCCACATGCATCTAAGAGTTTATGTTTCCAACACCAGGAACTAAGGAACCCAGGCCAAACCATGAAAAAGACCTCCACACCATGATGCTACCACCATCAAACTTAACAATCGGCCCAATGCAGTCACGTAAGAAGCGCTCGCCGGGCATCAGCCAAACCCAAACGCGTCCATCGGACTTCCAGATTGTAAAGCGAGATTCATCACTCCAAAGAACATTTTTCTACATGTCCACAGTCCAATGACGGTGAGCTTTGCACCATTGCAATCGACGCTTCGCATTCTGGGGAGTGATGTTCGGCTTGTGAGCGGTTGAACGACCATGGAATCCCAGATGTTTTAACTTTCGACGAACAGTCCTGCTGCTAGCACTAATGCCGGAGAAAATTTGGAACCCCTGAGTGATTTAAATCAACGAGGACTTTTGATTTTGTTTCACTACCTTATTCAGAGTTCTACGGCTTCTTTCACTAATTTTTTTCGGCCCGCCTCTTCGTTTTTCTGCAGATTCACTGCCTCGACGTTTCCACTTCACAATTTCACCACTCAGAGTGGATTTTAGCTTCTGTAGATTGTCCAAAATTTTCCGAACTGATTTCCCACAAAGGTGGCATCCCACTATAATACCACGATCAAAGTCACTAAGATCCTTTGACTTTCTCATTGTCTCACAAACTCAGAAATATGACCTGACAAACCACTGCCAACACTTTTATAGCTTTCGGTTACGCATTAAATTAACGTCACCTGCCAGATACACTTCTTTAGGGGGGTGTCAGGATACTTTTGGCAAGATAGTGTATACGACTCCTAGATCGTTATTGCTCAGTTTTAATACTGTACATCAGTGTGTCATATAATCTCCCAGAAACATAATCTACCTTTTAGAAAAAAAGGGAATGTATAAACTAGATCAACGCCGCAGCTGTGAAACTGCTTTTATTCTTGGGATAATGGAAAAAAGCAGAGAGAATTGTGTAAAGGAGAAGATCTGGGAAATAAAACGGAATTTGAGGGGAAACAAATAATAATAATAATAATAAAGAATCAGGGGAATTTAGAATGTAAAATGGATTGAAAAATAAAGTCGATCTAATCTCCCTTGAGAGGATGTGTCGTTGCATGAAACAGAGATTTAGAAGCAGTAAGAAAGGGAAATAATGATGTACAGTTGCCCAAGACAAGTGCCGTAATGAATGATCTAAGAGACTTTGTTCTTGTCGAGTTTCAGAGAAACGGAAAACAGTGCAATTTTTTTTGTCGACTGTTATACGGGTAGATGAGCGAGATCGGGATAACGTGTTTAAACGTTTAATAGATAACTGAAAATTCTGTGAGAAACGACAGTTTATTTTCCACCAAAAAGACCTTCTAAGGTAAATTAAATAAAATATGCATAGGGTCAATATGTATTTATATTTTTCTAATAATTTTATTTATAGGATAGCAAGTGATCGATTTTAAAATTTCTTCCTACCTGAAAGATCTTAACGATTAATAGCAATCTGGTACCTTCATCAATTACTCGTCTCTTATTAATGATTGTTATTGACAACTAATAATCGATTTTGGTGTGAGTTTGACCCCTTAACCTTTTCCTTACGGGGTGGGATAGCACGTATCCCAAGAATATGGGCCCATTAATGTGTGTATATATATATATATATATATATATATATATATATATATATATATATATATAATATAACCCCCTTCGTGGCCGTTCTCACAAAGGGGGGATGAAATTTTCCGTTCTAAAGATGGAATGGGAAAAATGGGTCCCGTAAGCTAAAGGTTAATGAATATATTTCCTTTTAAAGTTGACGAACTACTCAAAAATTTTGCAAACGTTGTTTCGAACGACTTTACCATATTGTTCGCTTTAACACCCATATACCGAAACGCATTTGATATTTAATTCCTAAACAGGCACCAGTTTGTTCGAAATTCGTTCTAACGTTTCAAAATATCAGTTTGTGCATATGTTTTTCTAATAATTTTATTTTTAGGATAGTAAGTAATCGATTTTAAAATTTCTTCTTTCTGGAAAGATCTTGACGATTAATAGTAATCTGGTATCTACATCAATTACTGGTCTCTTATTAATGGTTATTATTGAAAACTAATAATCGATTTTGGTGTGAGTTTGACCCCTTAATGAATATACACTGAAGTGCCAACTGAATTAGGGATAGCAAAGCCTATGCAAATTGTGTAGCGCTGCGCATCATGTATGCGCAAGTGAGGGCGCTGTGGTAACTGCATATATAGCACGTACTGTGGTTGTTCTGAATTAGTTGTTGGAATTGCCAGTATGGGTAAACTGCCTGATTTTGACGCCTTGGATCGCGGACAAATCGTAGGTGCGTGACGCATGGGCCATTCAATTTCCGAAATCGTCAGACAGCTAGGATTTTCAAAGTCGACGGTGTCAAGAGTATACCAAGAATACATGGATGGTGGAAAAAAACTAGCGATCGGGCAAACTGCAAAGGACAATTAGCCTTGACAGTGCGTGGTGAGAGACGGCTCAGGTGTATTGTACGTAGCCAGCTAAGCCAAACATTAGCTCAAATTACCACCCAGTTTAATGACGGTGCCAGTCGTACAGTCAGTAAACGGACTGTGCAACGCTCGTTTCACCGTATGGGTTTCGGGAGCCGTCGACCTACGAGAGTACCATTGCTCTATACTCGCCATCGGGCTGCACGTCTTGCCTGGGCAAGAGAGCACAGAGACTGGAGTGTAAAGGAGTGGAAACGAGTAGCATGGAGTGATGAGTCTCGATTCCGACTACTTAACGCCGACGGGAGGCTGAGAATAGGGCGTCAGGCTCATGAAGCCATGAATCCTGCATGCCTGGCTGGAACTGTACAAGGGCATGGTGGCTCAATCATGGTCTGGGGTGTTTTTTTGTGGCACATTTTGGGATCTTTGCGTGGACCAACCTCCCTAAATGCAATTTGGTACGTAGAGTTGCTGGGTGATCACCTCCATCCGTTTATGCTGTTCTGTTATCCGCACGGTAATGGATTTTTCCAGCAAGAGAACTGTACCTCTCACAAGTCCCGGTTGGCTACTGGCTGGTTGGATGAGCATTCCTCTGACTTCTCTGTCATGAATTGGCCACCTAGAAGCCCAGACTTAAATCCTATTGAGCCTCTTTGGGATGTTTTCGAACAAGGCGTGAAAGGCCATCACACAGCACCAAAGAACCTTACTGAATTATGGACAGCTTTAGCCAATATTTGGCAAGCCATTCCCGTGGAACGTTTCCAGAAACTTGTTGAATCTATGCCTTGTCATGTGGCAGCCGTTATCAAGGCCAGAGGACGCCCAACTCGTTACTAGGTGGGTATCCCTAATTTAGTGGCACTTCAGTGTATTTCCTTTTAAAGTTGACTAACTACTCAAAATTTTTTGCTATGCACACGTTGTTTCGTACGACTTTACCATATTGTTTGCTTTAACAGCCGTATACTGAAACGCATTTGATATTTAACGCCTAAACAGCCATCAGTTTGTTCGGAATTCGCCCTAATGTTTCAAAATATCAGGTAGTGTATATTTACTTAACTTTATGCATTCGACACTTTCGGGGAATCCGTCTCATTTGCAAACACAAAACATATTTAGTCGGATACCGTTATTGTAGCTTCACATTAATGGGGTATTGCAGAGAATGGATATCATACCGTAATTTAGTGCGTTTAAATTTCTATTTGCATTAAATTAAATGGTCTACTGATTGTATTCTGCTTTGGATTTGTTGGGAATGTATTTTGTTCCGAGTGGTTAATTCTGCCTTTAAATTACTGTTAGTATTTTAGAATCGTAATATTAAGTTGAATAGTTGTTAAGCGTCTCTATTATTTTATCTTTTCTCAACCTCCTTTAGTAAGGCAATTTTATGAATTCAGCAGAGAGACTGAAAGAAAAATTTCCTTTTATTTGACGGAAAGGGGATAAACCAGAAGCTTTAAGAAGTAAAGATACATGTTTGATAACTGTACCGGTTATTATTCGCCTTATTTTTCTGGATACTCAGGAAAGTCATTTGTTAGGTAAACATTTGAAAATCGACATCAGTTTTGAAACAGATATTGATATAATGGAGATTTTTGTGAGGATTTTTTATTTGGCGGCCAAATTTTTCTATATTGAGCAAACATTTTAAATAACGAAGTCTTCACTTATCTTTAATGATTTTATTTTTCACTTAATTTAGTAAAATGAGTGATAACTATTCTACAACTTATAACGAAAGAAAGGGGAAAGAAAGCTTAACGTACCGTGTGTTGGTAACACCGAGCATTGAACTTTTGGTATTGTCGTGAGGAAAGATTCAAAGCATAAATAACTATAACAAGCAATTCCCACTGGAAGCCTTTGAGCAAAAGGTAAACTTTATTAATCCTTACTTTGAAGATTCAGAACATTCAAACACTTGAAAGTTGCATACACATAAAAAAAAGAGAAGCCACCGCTCTTCATGGTGACGATGAAGTCTTCATTAAAATTTTACAGAAGGATTTTACGTATACTGAAAACTGCTAGAAGCAACTACCGTAAAATGGGGTGAGATGGGGCCAGGTAGGGTGAGATTGTGCTAACACGGAATTCAGCAAATCAGTGCTCTCTGGTGGGTCGTTATTAAAGCTATTAGTTTTCCCGTTTACCACGAGTCATCGGTATGTTGGTACAAATCAACAAGTGTTATCACGCTGCTGTGATACAATCTTTGTGACTCTCTCAAATTTTTGTAACAATTTACGATTTTATTACTTTGTGGCAACCTGTGAGAAATGTTGGTTCTCGTGGTATGAAGACTTAGTTTTATGCACTGGTAAGTAATATATTTTCATTCACATACTACCTGAAGTCTTATCTGGGGAGTTTCATAACTGTACTTGTTTTGGTTGTCAATTTATCACATTTTCATTAAAATAAGTTCGCTTGATGGGGTGAGAATGTGCCACCCTTTTTTGGTTATTTTGTGTACTGTAACCACTTTTCTTTGTAAACTGAGAATTGTTGACACAAGTTTAACTATTAGAATTGCTAGAATTATTGCAATAATTTCTCTATTTAAAATATTTTAAGAAACTTTTAACTATCTGTATCAAAAATGTTTAAACCTAGTTACATGTTTTAAAAATCAAGTAGCATGGGCTCTCTGCTAAGAGAAATGGGTAATACTGACGACAAGGATGGTGCTACCCACCTGAGCAGTCCACCAAAACGAAAAGATCACGATCATTTTCATAAGAAGAATAGGAATCAAATACAGAGAATGCTGTTACTGAAGGTGTCACTGCAACAATAGCAGATTTCAGAGTAAATCATTTCGTGGCCGTTTCATATGAAGGGAGGGTCTATCCGGGTGAAATGCGCAGCGACTTTGATGTAAGTGGGGAAGCTCATGTTTCCTTCTGGGTGAAAAGAAGGCAAATTTTGGATTTGGCAAAAAAGGCTGATGCAATTTGTTAATTTCTGAGAAAAAATAATTTTTTATTAAAAGAAACAAGTCAAAATTTACTTGGAGTGTTCTTGCTTCAAAGTAAGAGGTGTATGAATGTGCCATGATTGAATGCATGGCAACAGTAAAGGAGAAAAAGGGATGGTCTAATCTCGCTCCACTCAGTGGGGCCAGAAAGATTGCACCAGAAACCCCCCCCCCCCCCTTTAAAATTTTTTCTGCGACGGAATAGAAAGCTGAAATGTGTATCCATCTTTCTACACTAAATTCCTCCGATTATGTTGGTAAATAATGAAATGGCATAAACCCCCCCTTCTCAAAACCTAGCACAATCTCACCCCATTTTACGGCAATTCTTAGCAAAAGCAATCAATGGCTAGTGATTGTCCTTTAGTGGAGATTGCCTCCGATGATAATCTTAAAATATCTTTTTCTCCAATTTCATTTCATACTCTGCTTGTGGTTGATGCCTTTTAGAGTCCATCAATAAACTTCGACATTCTGTTGTCTCTGTTATAACTAGTATCCTTTACAGGAATATTTGAGTGAAGCGTTTTCAATACCGTTTATAGCTTCAAGATTTTTGGAAATGAAGTTAAAACGGGAATTTACTGTTTTCCCGAATTGAAGCAATTGCATGAGATAGTAAATAATGAATGCTTAATACGATGTAAAAGAACCTATACGCCATCCGAATCCCTCTATTTTGTTATTAAGCTTATTAAAATACTGGAAAAGAAAGTAATTAGAATCCCTTCCAATTAAAAATAACATCTCAATGCTTTGTAATACTCCAAACGATCACAAAAATTTCTTTTCAGAATTTGTCGGTAAGAGTTGGTGGAAAAACTCGTAACCATCTTTTAGGAAGGACCCTTTAGCAGCCAAAACAGACTTATTCAAAAGGCAAACTTATTTAAGAATAACATTAATTATATTAGAAATATTTTAGACTTAGTCAAAATATCATGAAATTCAGGATAACATTAATTAACTTACTCGTGAATAAACAAAGGTGTCTCCAATGAATGGGATTTCACAAAAAAATTAAATTCAATAAACATGGGAAATTAACCAGATTAGAACAAAGAAAAGATACGAGTATCTTAATGGGCAGAAATTAATTCCTTATTCTGAAAATTCCTTGAAGCATCTAAATCAGAGCAAGGATAATCAATGGCTAGTGTGTTGTCGAAGAACTGATAATTCATCCAGCTCGCACTGTCTGTTTCATAATGCCAATTACACCGCTAAGGAAGCATTAACTAAAACAAATTTCAAAGGAGATAAAAAAATAAATAGCCCAGAAATAGTGCATGATATCACAATGAATAAAACAGAGAGAAAAAGAATTTGTGGACTAAATAACAGTTCATTTGAATAAGGAAAACAGAAAACCCTGGGTTGCGAAGATAAATCTGTGTGAAAGTATACTAAAAAATAATTTTAAATGATAAAAAAACTAACATTTTTCAAGAAGGAAAAAGAGTATTATTTCGCCTCTTATATCAGGACGCATTTTGTGAAGCAGAAAATTAATGTCTTATGTCGTAGTATTATTTGTCATAAAAATATACAGTCACCGTGCAAGAATTCAGTATTGATGAAACAGACAGGTGTTTTGAACAAGGTTTATGAATAAGAAATTCATTGCCAAAGAAAGAATTATTCATCAGTGAGTAACAAATGACAAAATAATTGAAAACAAAAAAAGTATCTTAGCATAAAAATACATTATAGTTACTTTTAGAAAGAGTATGCAATGTAAAACTTTTTAACAAAAACAACAGAATTTTTTAAAGTCATGCTAGTATTTTGTAAAGTGTTTTATCGATTCTGTAAAAAACTGCAATCATTTAGTGATTAAAGAAACAGAATTGTCGGTAATATCTTGTCAAAATGCGTTCCAGACCTCCTCTTTGCTTTCTTTCGTTAAACTAACTGGCACGTGTCTCAGTTTCAATCAATGTATGTTTAATAGGGTAAAATTGGAGGATTCTAGAATTGAACTGATTAGATTTGGCTATAAAAAGCACACCTCCACAATGAGATCTATATACGCGGAGCGGTATCACGTTCTAATGCCCATTTTCTCTCTCTGTCTTCAGCTGCCTAAGGGTGATCGCAGATTATCTCGCAGTGTATTCAGATATTGTAACTGATGTTTGTTATCTTAAACTGTTATCTTAATTTGTTTTTTGATCCTTGACACTGCCCTTGACCTTCAAACTATATGGTAACTTTCTCCTTACTTACTCGTCGTCACAAAACTGTTTAGGTTCATCTCTTTACGTATTTCTCATCTAAATTTTACCAGGACCATCGAAAACTATTATATGAAACTTATTAAAAAAATTGTTATCCAAACGTTTAAATCATTTTTGTGTGCTATTTCATATAGCAATTGCAGAAAATTTTCAGGAGATTATAGAGCTTGGTTCAAAACCTATATCCCGGTATGATTTTCTTATTTAAAAAGGTTTGGTTTGGTTTGGAGCGCAACGGTCAACTTTTTGCTACACCAGGGCTAATTAGACCGGGACCTACAGTTTAAAGCCGATTCCGAACGGCTACAAGCATCCATACCAACAGTGGGACTCGAACCCATAGGATCTGAACCAAATGCCAGCGCCCTAGCCATTCGGCCATCAACCTATGGAGCATATATTTAAAAAGGTGCAATTATATATATCGAACGAAGATTTCTTTTCAGAATAAACAGCTTTGTTGTTGTTTCTAATTCCCCCCTGGATGGAAGTATTCCAAACCAGATTCCTATAGACCAGGGGTGGACAACCTGCGGCTCGCGAGCCACATGCGGCTCTTTGAAGGATTATTTGTGGCTCTCAATAAATGTACCTGAGTTCCCTTTTCATTTTTGTGTTATTATATTTTAAAAAATTATTATCGTTCCGTATGTGTTTCAAAATGTCTTTTGTGGCTAGAACGAGGGTTGCTTCAACGTTCATCGCCAACCAAAACCAAAACTAAATAGATATTAAAAGCAAAACAGCGGCTGACGGCGACGACAACTCTTGACAGCAGCATGAAGTGGAAACTTCACGACTTTATCTAGTGTTCGGCGTCCGACGGTCATCGCTTATGGCGGGAAAAAACGCCACTAGTCAGGCTCAGCGTCGAAAATAAATCAGCTAACTGGAATCAGGTCTAACGCCATCTCAGAAGGTGAAGATATTTATTTAATTACAATAGCACATACATAATTAATTTAATTATATTTACAGTATTAACTAACCAGCAGCTCAAAGAATTACTGAGATGTGCTGTCACCAATTTTTCACCAAATTTTAAAGAATTATCAAGAGAACTAAAATAAATGTGTTTAATTTTTAATTTTTAAATTCAATACACATATTTTGTACTTTTATTTATATGTTTTCAATAAATATAATTTCTGTTAAAAAAAAATTTTAATACCTTTTTTGCATACCTTTTAAATACGTATTTAATTGCGGATCACGAAAAATTTCAAATTTTGAAAAATGGCTCGGATTATCAAGGAGCTTGGCGACCCCTGCTATAGACGATGGATACGGTTCCGGTTTATAATGGCACCAAAAGGTTCGGAATCAGAATTATCCAGGCGCCACCTCATTTTTGACCGAGACTCCCAGGGGCGACATCTGGGGGGGGGGAGGGGGGGGGGTCTTATCCTCTCTAACCCTTTCTGACTTCACAGAGGGATTTTTCGGTCTACGAATTTAACGTGCCCATATCCGACCTAGACAAGGAGGTTTTTAATGGCGCTTGTCGGGATTCGATCCGAGCACCCGCAGCACCGAACGCTGATGCTTTACCAATAAGCTACCTGGGGCCCATAAACAACCTTACGTCCATTGAAGATCTGATTTAAATTAATCAACTTCTTATCTACAGAAGATCTGGTTTTGAATGATGAACTTCATATCCACTGTAAATCTTGTTCATAATAAACAACTTAATATCAGCAAAGTCTTATTTCCGACTCAAAAACTTTATCCACAGCGAGCCGATTTTGCTGAGACATACTGGTGTAACTTATGTAAGGATTGGTTCTTCGCACAGTCTGAAGAAGAATCGTTCTTTTCCACTGCTTAATGTTCTGTCAGTAACCTAATCTAGAATATGTTTATGCATTTCCTGAGGATTCATAATCCAGAATCACCCTCTGAACGCGTGCAAAACTATTTTAAACTTCTTGGATTGTTTGCAATTCGGCCTTTAATGGTTGTTTCATAACCAAAATTTGAATCTTTTGATTTATTTGTTTCCATAAAAATATATATTTTTAATACCAATAACATTTTCTAACAATCACCCATGTCGAACTGAAAATATGCTTTGAATGCCAACAGATGCATTTTTTAGAATTTAAGATTGTTTATTTAAATTCATTCGGTATATGTAATCTTTGAAGCATTAATATTTACATAACAGCATATTAATATAACAGGAACATAATAGCATAATTCTCAATACTTATTGTGATAAAATAACGGTCTTTTTTTACAGTAAATTACATGTTATCATTTTTCTATTTAAAATGCCCCATTCGCATTTAAGTACGCTTATAGAAAATTCAGATATATGCAAATCGCCAGGTGTGAGTAGACTTTTGTGATATTCCCCCGTATAACATAAATTTCGTGTTAATGGCTTAGAGAATGAATCTATTCCTGTAATTTAGTGCATGCTAAATTTCTCTTCGCCTTAATTAGCACGTCCTTAAATTATTGTAGTCCGCTTCGTATTTGTTCAGGATGTATTCTACTTCATGAGATTAATTCAGGATTCGAGTCACTGTTATTATTTTGAAGTCATTACATAAGTTAAAGTAAGTGTGCGGTTGGGGCATTTGATGCCAATTAATTACAGAGATTAAATGGTATCGCAGCTGCATGACTGGGAGAGTACCCATTCTCGCTATTGTTTTTATTTCCTGTTCGGAAAGATTTTTATGCACTTCACAGGTAACACTTAGAAGAATAACCTTAAAGGTTAAAATTAAAATTTTATAAACAATTAATCAGGAATTTTTAATTATTTTTGATTATGGATTTATTTTTAATGCTAAAATTTTTTTAATTCAGTAAGATAAAAATTTGAATTTAGAGTACTTTATTAAAAGACAGTTAATAAATCTTTAAATTTTTTATTTGATTAACCTTTTGATAACGGGACCCATTTTTCGATTCGCTTTTTAGAACGGCAAATCTCATATCCCTTTACAGCCATTAAGGATATATATATATATATACTAGCTGAAGTACCCGGCGTTGCCCGGAATTTTAAGAAGGTTTGTTAACCAAAATCAATTTAAAAAATTAACACAGTATAAATTAGCCAAAAAAAAGCATGTGAAATGTTATACATATCTCAGTATTTTGGTAGATGCAGTCTTTCATCATTGTACCACTAAAAGCTATAAAGTAAAAATGTCAAATTGTGGAATGTTTGTTAACCAAAATCAATTTAAAAACTTAACACAGTATAAATTGCATAGCCAAAAAAAAAGCATGCGAAATGTTATACATATCTCAGTATTTTGGTTAGATGCAGTCTTTCATCATTGTACCACTAAAAGCTGTAAAGTAAAAATGTCAAATTGTGGAATGTTTGTTATCCAAAATCAATTTAAAATCTAAACAATTTAGCAAGATTTAACCTTCTATGTTTGGAGCAAAAGAAGCTGATAAGTAAAACATAAAATATACATACATTTATAATAAACCACTAAAAGCTGAAAAGGAAAAATGTCAAATTGTCTTTTGGAAAGTAAAGATGAAAAGTAAAAATGTCAATTTGTCGAATGTTTGTTAACCAAAATCAATTTAAAGACTAAACACAGTATAAATAACATAGAAAAATAAGCATGTGAAATGTTATACACCCAAATAATTTTTTAAAAATCCAATATAAAAATATATAAATTTATAATTAACTCCTCAGAATTCATCTAGATTTAACCTTTCATCTTTGGAGCAAAAGAAGCTGAAAAGTAAAACATAAAATATATACATTTATAATAAACCATTAAAAGCTGAAAAGGAAAAAATGTCAAATTGTCTCTTGGAAAGTTAAGAGTTTTAAAAAATAAAGCTGAAAAGTAAAAATGTCATTTTGTCGAATGTTTGTTAAACAAAATTGATTAAAAAAGTAAACACAGCATAAATAACATTTAAAAAAAACCATGTGAAATGTTATACACATCTCAGAATTTTAGTAGATTCAGCCTTTCATTTTTCAAGTTTAAATTAAAAATGTCAAATTGTCTAATGTTTGTTAACAAAAAGTAATTTAAAAACTAAACACAGTATAAATAACATAGATTTAATAACAGTATAAATATCATAAAATATATACATTTATAATAAATCACTAAAAGCTTAAGAGTAAAAATGTCTAATTCTCCATATAAATACCTCCATAAATGCAGGATTCTGTAGCCAAAAAAATATATAAATAAAGTATTAAAGTATTTGTTAAAGGCACTGACTGATGAAAAAATTAACAGAAATCTGCAGTTTGGGCTACACGCACCATAAATGCAAGATTCTGTAGCAATAATAGAAACATTCTGTCCTTATTAAACTCAATATAAATCTCTGTTCAATTAAACTGATCCAAATATCATTTGAAGTACCTTCATAGACTATGTTTCTTGTTTCTTGATTCGGGGTTCAATATGAATGTTTGTTAACCAAAGTCAACTTAAAAACTAAACACAGTATAAATAGCATAGGAAAAAAACATGTGAAATGTTATACACATCTCAGAATTTAGATAGATTCAGCCTTTCATCACTAAAAGCTGAAAAGTAAAATTGTCAAATTGTCTTTTGCCTTGTGAACTCTGCATGAAAAATTAAACATAGTATAAAAAAGGGATGGGAAATGTCATACACATCAATACTAAAAAACAACGAATAAATTTTGGTTCGAATTTGACTCTTAGTGTGCTTCAAAATAGTTGAAACTCTTGAAAATAGTTGTTCTCAGATGTACGTGCTTCCAAACGTTGATGACCAGAATAACGCTTAACTATGCAGTGAAGGATATTTATATCTGGGCAGGTATGATTTATGAGTACAACAAAGAGACTCGATTGAATTTCTCTTTAAGTTAGATGTCAGATTGCAACTCTATGCATTTCATTTGACAATTTGCTAGCATTATATCTATATCGACTGTAAATGGAATAGAAAACATGCAAAAACAAAAATTGTTTATTTTCCCCGAAGTCCTGAAATCAATTTTAAATTCTTGTACTAAATCGGAAAGTAGGGCTGCGTATTTTATAACATTTTTAGAATTGTGCTTGGGAAATTAAAATAGTAGCATTAAGATTTTTATGCAGTTATAGGCATTTTAGCTAAATTTCAATAAAAATTACTTCAAATTGACCAATTTATAGAAAAAGTATGCTATTTACAGTTAAGTTTTTGTTTCTTTTTTTTTAATTTTTAAGTGCTATTTTACCATAAAGCACCAAAAAAACCCTTTAAAAAATCATTTTTTAAAACAAACAAATGGAATAGCTAAACACAAACATAGTTAACCGTAAATAAATCGCAAAACTGTGCTTAAGTTTAGACTGATTCTTTTTAGTTAAGATATACTAATTTTTATGCTTTTAAAAGTACATCGTGAATTATAAAATTAAGAACAATATAAAATACAGTAACGGATTATTGCTTCTTTTAGGAAACAACAAAACAATGTTTCAAATTCAAACTTGTGTAACTACTGCCACTCGCAGCTACTGTCGTCTGATGAGCAAAAAAAAAAAATTAAATAATTCAATATTATTCTGATTTTTCACGCTAGTGGAAAAAATGCCACGCTCACTTTAGAGTCACTTGAAATAATTAAACACACACAAATATATAAATTACACAAAAGGTTTTTTTTTTTAAAATTCTGTAATGTGTCTAAATCTCCACTATGGAAATATATCGGAGAATTCCATCATTTTAATAAGAAATTTCTAAAATGAAAATAGCAACAAATAACGTCTGTTTATAATCTGAAGACGATGTTAATTTCACTGAAATGTTTTAAAATATAAATTTTAGATAAGAAATATTTAACGCATTTACTACGCATTACATCGTTTCAATAAGAAATGTCTGAAATGAAAATGGCAACAGAGAACGTTTGTTTACAAAATAACACGGCGAAAATAAACGACGATCGTTAATCGAAATGTCTTAAAGTATAAAATCTGACTTGAAAGATTATTATTTTCATTTATTATTCTGGTTTAATATATAACTTGAAACTTTTTGATTTTATTTATTTTTATCTTTTCGCTCGCTCTCAGCTAACCCTAACGTGGACGCCATATTCAGAGGGATGATGCCATAAAGTGTAACAGCTTACATTTAGTTTCAAAATTGTGGTTTTTTATTAATTAAAAAACAACGGTAATTAATTTCGATTTTTGAAGTTCTTCAGACCCTCGGCTGTTTTTAAAGACGCCTGTATTTAAAATTTCACGATCGTTGCTCCTAAACTGTGGATTTCTATACAATTACAGAGATACAAACATTCATTTTTATATATTAGATATATATATATATATTCATTCATTCCTGGGCCCGCATTCTAGGGATACATGCTATCCCACCCCGTAAGGAAAAGGTTAACTGCTTCGTGATTTCTGGGGTAAGTGTTAGAATAATTGAGGGAACTGCGTTAAGTTAAAATAGTTCTATGGACCGGGAAAATAGACATTTGTTAATAGTTGGAAAAACATATACACGGATAGACACAGACCGTCTGAAAAAGAAAATCATATGTATTTATAAACTTATACAGGATCCCAGAAAGAACTAACAGTAACTTTCAATAAGACATCCAATAGAAATTGTTGATACGAGAACAAAAATGAGAGAAGGGAAAGAACTAAGATCGTTTGCGATTGATTGCTAACAGTAAAAAATTCTGCTATGGAAATAAAAAAGAATAAAGGGGTTAAAAATAGCTATTTAATGGATCTTGGACACAATAATTTCCCTAAAATACATTTTTATTTTCATATTTGTAGACATTATACAGCTTTTAGGACAGAGTAACTTAAAACAGCATATTTTTATGATTATTGCATTACCAGGTAAACATTTTTTTATGTTGTATTGTCTATGTGTACCATACTGTACACCTATATGTGCGCAAATTATATATATATATATATATATATATATATATATATATATATATATATATATATATATATATATATATATATATATATATATATATATATATATATATATATATATATATATATATATATATATATATATATATTTGGCAATGAAATTTTAATTTTCTTAATTGCGGACATTTAACTGAAAACAGAATATTTTTAAGATTTATTGCATTTATTGCATTGCCAGGTAAATATTTTATGCTGTATTGACCATGTGCACAATGCTATACATCTATCTCTACGTTAAGTCTGTTTATATCGGAATAATATTTTTTTCTTGCAAGGTAGCTCTTTAAAATGTCGTATCACGTTCCTTTCTTCTATTTCCATTACATCATCTTCAGGATTTTTGATTCAGCGTAAGAATTCTGAAAATATTTTCCCCGTAGGAAAAAAAATACATAACAACAACAAAAAAAACTGGTCTGAACTTTTTTCATTTCAGTTGATTGAATATTTTATTCATAAAACTTTTATAAACCCCGAGGAGAATTATTTTTAAAACTTTCCTATACACGAAAGTGCAAAAATAATTCAAATAGAGCTATCAAATAACTGATATATCCGAAACTAAAACTATTTTAAAATTTGGAATTTATTTTCTCAAATATAATTTCAAATGGTGCATGTATTTTTTGATTGGATAATAATTTCGATAGAAAATCACAATAGAGGAGAAAATTCTTATAAAAAAAGGGTTTAAATAATAAAAATATAAATTTCTTATCAACCTTCTGAATCCTCATAGAAGGTCTATATAATAGATAAATAATTACGTTTATTTAATAGGTAACTATTAAAGGTCAATTAAAAAAATAAAGAGCTCTCTTCTATAGAGTTTCCTACTTTGAAATTATTGCTTTACTGCGAAATAATAAGTCCTCGTTAAAAGTTTTCTGTTGATAGCGACACATCGATTATTTTTCGTCCTGAAAAAGGATGCATCCGCAAGGTTGTCCGATGAGAGCTATTCGTTTCTTTAGAAACTCAGGTTTAGCGGCTTAATAGTGGTATATTTATAAATCACAGTTTAATTGTATCGGAAAGGGTATGAATAAACGTGTGCATATCACAGAGTAATTCTAGTTACGGTTGAGTGAAATATTTTTTTATTATAATCAATTCTTTTAGGAATGAAATGCATTTCAAGAATAACTTTTTTCAAAGATTTTCTTTTTGCGAATGTATAATTTAAAGTAATTTAAATGGATATACTTTAAAGCAGGGATTCATACCATGCAATTACAAGGTTTGTGCAATTACAATGTTTCTGAAATTTTGATAATATTTGTGAAATTAAAAATGAAAATAGTAAAAAAATAATATAACATAAACTTAATGAACTACTTTTTCTTATTTTTGGTTCATATTCCTAGTCAAATTGCTATCTTTAAGTGTTTTATGTGCAATTATTAGTATTATAATTATGTTGTACGCTGTATATTATTGAGAAAAATGTAAGGGGGTCGATGAAGAAAATTTTTCGTTTAAAAGAGGTCGATGTAGGAAAAAGGTTGGGAACCCCTTCTTTAAAGTACACTTTAAATGGAATAAACAAAAGTAATTGAAATCATAATAAGACTAGATGTGGCAATCCTGTGCCAGATACAAGCTCGACATTGTTAAAAGCACGTTTCAGTAGTATATTAAAGATACATTTTTCTTAAGTTTTCTTTTATAGTAAGCTCCCCTTCCCTTTAAAACAAACATGAAAGCTCGGCAATCAAGCTAGAGATTTCCTCTTCAGCAAATAGGATTAGTTTACCATTGCACCTAAATACGAGGCTATCCTCCTGAAAAAGGAATCTCAATATAATTAGATAGGTCAGTTCAAGCTGTGTTCGTTGCTGCTTGCAAATGATTACCGGTTCTCCTAGACTTCCCTATTTTATTGTTTTTAGGTAGAATTCTTCTAGATGACTTTTTTCTACCTGTCAGGAATATTATTTATTCTTCTCTAAATGGGTCATTGAGCCTTAGAACACAATAATAATATCATAATACTATCAAGCTGACTGTTGTCGATGTTGAATGGAGCTTTTAAGGATCTTTCCCGTTCGAATGACCTCTTTTTTGTTAGATAGCTTCATAAGATTTTAGTTGATTCCTGTAAGTGTTGAGTACTGGGAACTGCCCTACGTAGAACATGATATAAAGACGACGAGAGTTGTCAGGTATTTTCTCTCTGCGAAATTTTGGTTTGTTGTAAATTATTGATCAATTGAAATATATCAGTCGCAAGCCAAAGAGAGGGGGGAGGGTATAAACACTATTAAGTATGTACAAATAATTATTTTGTTAAATTTCGATTATTTTGTCATGGAAGTATATATATATATATATATATATATATATATATATATATATATATATATATATATATATGTCATGGTGCTCACTCCGCGTCACCACGTAATTAATTAATCTAACTAGCAGTCTTCAAAGTAGGCCTGTGGCAAAATAACTTATACTTAAATAAAATCTCAGGACTATATTTCTAAACATTACTGAAGTCTCTAACCAATCTAGCTAATTCGCTATTTCTCTCAACTCTCATACCCGCGATGCGCGACCTGCCTCCCCGAATCTAATCCCTAATCTGACTTTTGTTCATTTCACGCGTCGCAATTGCATAGGCGTTCAAAATCTCGTGATGCATGACTCAACCTCCTATGACCCTGTGAAAATCAGAATCACGCGCTCTTTCTACGTGTATTTTTGTTGACGTTCTCGCTGCTCGGGCTCAAGGACTCTATTATGGCGAGAGATAGACAGAGTATCGCCATCTGTTGGTATTTTTGTTAATAACTAGAGAGTTTTCTAATAGCAAGTAGCAAATTACCGTTTAATGGTAATTTGCCTAATTTTAACCCCAATTAATATAGTTCAATATAGTTTCCGCTCCTAGATATTACTTGCACACACACATACACACATACACACATACATACATATATATATATATATATATATATATATATATATATATATATATCCTAAATGCTCACTAGTGTATCATAAGATGTATGTAAGTCATTAGGTATAAATATAAGATAAAAACAATGTACTTCTGTAAGGAATACAGTAAAGTGTTTGTGTGAGAACTATAGTATTATTTCTTAAAACTGGCAACAACAAATAACCAACGACTTACGACTGTAGGCGTTTGTTCCCGTTTAAAGCTGAAGTCCTACAGTTTTTATACTTTAATATTTTCATGGTGAGAAAATCGTTAGTGAATCACAAAACGATTGTGACACAGTTGAACAGGGCGAACTTTATACCATCTTCATTGGAAATTTAAAGGTAGTTCAAAGGGAATGGTCATGTATAAATGTAAAAAAAACAAAAACTAAAACTAACCATGCAATAGCCTACATTAGATTCATAACACAGAGGTCTGAGATTTTTTAATTCATCTTTTACCATGACAGTTTCGTTCTTTGACAAAAGACATTTTGAACTGAGTTCTTTTGTATTGATTCCTTAAATGCCGACTGAATGAATCACTGGGTGACACGAGAGGTTTTTATAGACAGGGAACAAAAAGAATTTCAACTTTGAAAATAACGAAATATATTTTATATGCTTATTCTTCATGAACTATGGTTTCAAAATGTCTATACGATGATATAGGAATTCAGGATTCCAACTTTGTCATAATGAGTTTTATTAAGGGTTTCAGAAGTAAAATTTGAAAAAAAAATCCCTATACTGCAAAATCAATTATATCGTACTCATTTGATATTTAAATACTAATACATTAATACTTTTCACAGAAAGCTGTTATGTTCAATCGGAGCAGTAATTTATAATAATGAAATTGTAAGATCACTCGGTAGCACCCGTGATCAATAAGATTTACGAAGATTAATGGAAAGGGCTCTAATTGAATCTCTAGAGATAGAAATGCGTAATTAATATTTATCACTCAAGAGACTCCATATGACTTTTAGTATGAATATATATGTTTTAGTGCATCCTAGGGCAATTAGTGAGGATGCTTCAATAAGTCCCGAATATATAAAGCAGTATGATGTTGATTCTTTTTCCAGATAACACGTCTTTACAATAACTTTGCCTTTAATGGATTTATGATGTATTTACATTGTTTCCGAGACTTCGTTTTTCTCCTCTTGACATTTTGATTTGACACATTTCTTAATAATATTCCTTCTTTAAGTAAGTGTTATTCAAATGCTGTACGTCACGTTGTCAAAAGATTTGCACTGGGCTCTGATTTATATGAGTTGTTAATTAAAAAGGTGCTTGTTATAAGATTTTTAAATTAACTTTACCAATATTTATTTTTCTGTCTTATCAAGGTCATAAATCTTTGAGACTGGACGTTTCGTTAGATAACGCTGACATTAATTAAAACGCATGAAGTGGGAGACTAAAATATTGATGTTCTGGACTTATTTTTTTGAAAGAAGAATGGTGGTAGAGAAAATCAATGTCCAAATAACAGCAACAAATAATTACAAGATAAAAAGAACTTTTTATATACCATGTTTTTAAATTTTCTGATGAATGTTATAAACTTTTCAATTCTATGTATTAATAAATACTTTTTTAAAAAATTATTGATGACTTATCCCATCAACTTGAAAGAAAATGAAGTTAATTGGAAGGTAATTTGCGTTTAACTTTACGTTCCCGTTTCGTCCGATAGATGGCTGCACCAGTCTACTAAACAAAATTAACTGAAAATAACTGAAAGTTAATTAAATTCTGCTTAAAGATGGCTAAAAGTATAAAAAAAAGGCATTATCATGTTCTGAGCTATTCTAAAAGTTTCAAAAGTCTAGCTAGTCGGGAAGTTAGTTAAAAATCGATTGCAAAATTTGTACTAGACAAACACACAAACACACACAGAAACAAACAAGAAAGCGAGTTAATAAAAACATGAAAAAAATAGTTGTGAATAAAGTAAAGTCTGAGATATTAAAATTACAATATAGTTTCAAAATAATACATTGTTTGACGTATTATTTTTCTATCAACAAAGCAAAATGTAATGTCTCTGTTGAAAATAAGGAAAAATGTTACAAAGAGTATTTTATTGGGTTTTCCTGACTGACTGATTGACATTAATGTTGGCAATGTGTCAGTGGAAATTTTTAATCATTTTAAAGGTGAAGTCTTTAAACTCGGTCATGCTCAGTTTATTCGGTTTTCTCACTTTATTATTAAGTTCTTTCTATTTTTGTTTAAAAAAAATCAAGGGACGTAATCAATCCGGGGCACGTAGGCTACGGGATACACTGTGAAGCAGCCACACAGACACAATTTGACCCGTAAGTTTTATTTCATTACCCTATTTAAAGTAAAATTCACTATCCTAATGATTTTACCTATTTCTCTTCTGGGTACAATTTCGATATAGGACCCCATTGGTGATATTTTGTATTGGCAACTTTTTACATTTTACATTTGGCGCATATGGTATTCCAGAATTCGTTTCGGCAACTCTGCCACAACCGCCTGTGTTCTATACTGAAATAAATCATTTTCCAGATTGTAACCCAATGAAATACGCCATTTTCACTTTCGTACGCCGTTGGAACAGGTTTGGTATAGTAGAATTCGAATATTGGTAATTAGGTATACACAGAATTCGTTTCGGTAACCCTGCCACAGTCGCGTGACGCAAACCAGGTTGTACCGCTTTTTTTCATTATTTATTTTTTATTTTCATTTAACCGTAACTTTCCGTGTAGATTTATCTATAAATTCTGCATCTACAAAATTTACGATATTTTCCTTATTGTATTATTTTTTAAATTTATATTGGATTATTTTTTATTTATATTTTGCAAAATTAAATAACTATGTAATTCATACAATATTAACGATGCGGTGTTTGGCTAGGTGACAAAAAAAAAGTCGCCAATACAAAATATCGCCAATAGGGTCCTATATCGAAGCTGTTCCTACTTCTCTAAAGATATTCATTGAAAAACATTCAAATACATATTGTTTAATATTAATCGAGTGACGTCTATGAAGTCAAGCGAGTTTCCTTACACCATGCACCATGCTATCCGACTGCACAACCGAAGCAGTGTTGTAACTTGAACATGCTACATTTTGAACGTTTAAAGCTGTGTTGTAACTTGAACATGCTACATTTTGAACGTTTAAAGCTGTGTATTGGGAGTACTTGTGGCGTCCCGGTGGTACAGCGCGCTGGTTTTCGGTGCTGAGGGTGCTTGGATCGAATTTCGGTGTTGCGCCACAAAAGCCTCCGTTTGTGTCGCCCCTTCATAGGGGGTAATGCTAGTCCGCCTGTATGGTGCCCCCATAATAAAATGGTTAGCAAAGCTGTGGTGTACTATGGCGGTGAGGATATTGTTTATACCGTCTGCCACATTCGGAAAAAAAGCTGTGTATTGATCATTTCCAAAAACAGATACTTTCAATTGTACAGAATTGATTACTTATGAATTTTCTATTACAAGTAGCTCGTAACACCAGAAAGCCTTTTATTTATATTAATGATATTTTTTGTGAATACAAGGTTTTTGATTTGACTTAACCTACATTTAACTACGAGTTAATACGTTTCTGTTGAACTTTGTTGCTACCGCAACAAAGAAATTTTGGGGAAGTTTTTCAATGGACCACCTTTTTCCGCGTTGATGAGGCTTAATTTTAGGGGCCTTTTTAGTTTTTGTAGTCTAAGTTTTTTGTAAAAGAAAGAACTACCTTTGAATGTTTACATTTTCGTTAATTTTTAAAGCTGCGATTTGACCATAAACACTTGTTGTTGCTTATACCACTTCACCGACAGCCACATCAGATAAAGTCCTGAAGGCTATGGGCGTTGAAGGTGCAGCTGCTGTTTTGTCCTCAAGGGTCGGAATCCGACTTGGACAAAGGACCAGTCCCGTAATTTTGAACCGAGTCGAGTGACGAGACCAGAAAACTTGACCCCGCTTCTCCAGAAGAAAGTTTGAGAACTTGGAGGACATTGCAGCCACGACAGATTTAACATGCACCAGCCGCTATTTGTGACAGGACAGTGGAATTATCAGAGACGAGCATCGAACCAGTTACTTTCAGATCACTAGCCCGCTTCTCTTGACAACTGGGCCACTACGCCCCCCCCCCCAAATACTTAAATTGCATTTTTAAAACTTCTTTAACTCTATTTAACTACTTCCCGATTTCCGAATATGATTTCATAAGATTTTGGAGGCGTAAGAAGATTTTTCTTACTTCTAAAGTTTCTTTAGTATATCTGCTCTTCTTTTCAGATATAACAAATTGATTGAAGTAAAAACATTATTTATACTTGCTAAGAATTGAAGTTAATGACCAGTTTTGTATATCATACTCATTGTAGACCCCCTAAACGACTTATTTTTTATACATACGGTCACTGTGTCATTACTTTATTGTTGTTTTATTATATCTGCTTTTCATTTCAGATATAACGTCAAACTGACTGAAGTAAAAACCATTGTTCACTGCTAAGAATTGAACTTAAGGACGAGATTTTTTATACCAAATTTCTAGAAGCCCGAAAAACGACTCATTTTAAAAAATACGGTCACTGTGGGATTACTTTAGCCTATAGATACCATGTAAATGCAAGTAATTTCCGAAGTTTCGCTGACGTAAGGATGTAAATTAAGTTTTTATACAGATGTATTATGCGATGAGCAAATATATTTATTATCTGAAATGTTTCTTGGCCAGCAGTATATTTTACTATTAAATGCAAATTACTTAAAAAATCGATTATGTGCTGACACGTTTATCCCCACCTGCAAATAAATTTTTTTTAACAAATGATAAGAAAACGTTATAAACATAGTTCATCTAAAATAAATATACTTTTTTCCCTTTTAAACTGTCTGATTTTTCATATAATTTTTTTTAAACTTTCCTTTTTGCGCTGTGAACTTATGAATTTGATAATAATATTCTAGAAATTATATTAATTAATTTATTAGATTATTCAATTAGTTTTAAAAACTCTAATGCTTCTGAAAATAAAACTAATTAAACCAATTAAAAAAATTATATATTTCCTCATTCATAACAAAGATTTCAGAAAAAAGATGACCTTTTAATTTATGATAGCTAGGTTTAAGAACTTGTTTAGTCTTTCTTCAATTATAAATTAGATACATAAGAACTTCATTAGGTAACTTTTTTTCGGTATCAGACCTCTGAAGCTGATTTCCATTGGTATTTAGTGTCTAATTTAGCTGTTTGGATGTCGGATTTTTTCTCTACATGGATCTTATAAGGGGTTACACAAAAAGTATTCTATCTATATAAATAAAAGAAAAACTTGTCGGTCGATCTGCGGAACAATTCCGGGTAGACCGTTCCCGGTATGGCATCCGTTATGAAATTCGGCCATGTTTGAAAATGTCGAAATCACTGTATTTTTTTTTCATGAAAGTACATAAATGTTGCATAGTTGGAATAATCTTTAAAAACTGATAATTTTTTCTGCGAACACTTATTATGTTACTTTAATATTTTTAGAGATATTTCAATTCTAAATGCATACTCCACCGATCACAATTGGCCGTACAAAACGCAATCCGCCATGTTTTAAAAGCTAAAATCGATGTATTTTTTTCATGAAAGTACACTTAATCTCTTACTTCAATAGGTTTAAGAGTTATTTGGATTTTAATGAGACGTCTCCTGTGAGATCTTTGACGATGTAAACAAAGCGTGATTCTTTCACAGCGTGATTCTTATTAAAAAATGAATCACTGAAAAGAAATGTTTCATCATGTGCCTAATTTTCAATTATTTTTATATCTTTCATACGTTTAATTCAAACTTTTTAATCATAAATAGATCATTTGAAGATGTACTGATTTTTTGGGGATTATTTGGAAGTTTAAAGTGAAAACAAATTTAAATTCAAGTGAACTGTAATTCGAGTGCCAAGTGATTCGATAGCTGGGCGAATCCCGGCTAGTTATAAATAAAGAACAAAGTGTTACCCAATCACCTTACTGAAGATAGGACGAATGTAATATTGCTGTGCATAATCAAATTTTGGTATGATTTCAACAATAATACTGTGACTTTTTCACCGAATTTCGGTTTCCTAGCAACACGGAATTTGTGGTCGAAAAGTATAGCAATATGAGTTGGATGAGAAGAATAATACGTGGGTGAAATTTTAAGAGAAAAATAAATATCTGGCTATATTATTTTTTGCTTCCTAGAAACAATATTTTCTGTAAAAGCAGGGATATTTGTATTGTAATGCAAAACCAAGCATGTATCTTCGAGGTGTCCTTGCAAAATTTGAAATCTAAATATACCATAGTAAAAGCCAGTTTGTCGAGCGTTTGGAAATGTTGCTTACTGCAATTTTACGTTATTTCTTTTGAAATAAGCGATTTTTAATACGACTGTTAGTACATTAGAAGATTATTCAATAAGATCTTGTGTAGACTGCATTTCTGTACATGAGATATCTTCACTTTTTACGTAACACTACTAGGGTTTTCGATTGTGAGCAATTTTTTTAATACCCGGGTTTCGGGTTTGACGGGGTTTTTTAAATTTAAAACCCGGGTTTTCCCGGGTTTACTTAGTTGGTTCCAGGGGGTCAATAGGAAAGAACTAAAATAATAAATAGTTCATTAGAAGCATTTAATTTATTTCAGAATTTCAAATGTAAAAAATAACAGTAAATAAATTTAATGTTAATAAACATATACATATATGCATAACATAAATAAAAATGGTAAAAATGCCTCATTTTTTATAAAACTGCCCTACAACCATCATTGCACTCAAAGTATCATTACTGAGTCAGCTTCTGAGTTTATTATCAAAGAGACCCATTACAGAAAATGCTCGTTCTGCTTCCACCGAAGTTGGTCGAATTGTTGTTAAAGATCTGAAAAGTTTATAGATCAGGGGTGAGCAACCTTTTTAATCAAAGGGCCAATTAAAATTTAAAAATTCTTTGGTGGGCCGTACATAAAGTAACACTTATTAATAATTTACAAAACTTTATTTATAATAAACATTAGAATAAAAAAATATAAAATTTTTAAAAAAAGTAAAGATTTTATATACAAATTTTAATGCAAAATAAAAACAAACAAGAAAAGAACAATAAAACGAATTTACTTGAAATTTTTAATGAGAAATTTGGCACTGTTTTTTCGATACAAGCTGATCAATATCAGCCGGAATTCATGAGGTAGCTACAAGTACGCAGCTTTCTAATCGTGCATCACTCAGTCTTGATCGGTGGTCATTTTTGATTAATTTTATGGTTGAAAATAATTGTTCGCAAACATACGTACTTCCGAACAGAGACATCATTTGCTTTGCATTTTTCGTCAAAAGCGGAAATTTCTCAGGGCTCACATACTATTTATAAAAATTTTCGATGTTTACTGAGAAAAATACATTTTTTAAATCGGTATTATTCTGCATGTCAATCATTTCCATTTGAAAGTCTTTGGGAACTGTATCTACATCGATATTAAATGGCGAGGAAAACATTTTCATGGAAACCGCTGTCTTCTCAGCTTTGAACATTTGGAATCGTAATTGAAATTCGTTGATTAAAATGTCTATATATTGTGCGTATTTTTGAGAAGTAGTAACGTTTTCTTTTTCTAAATGTGGAAAGTGAGACACATTGTATTGCAAAAGATGCTGTTTCCACAATTTTTAATTTGCACTCAAAGCTCTGAACTTTATCATACAAATTGTGAATAAACTGTCTTGTGCATTGAAGTTCCACATTAAGATCATTGAGATGCTGAGTCATGTCGATAAGAAACCCAAAATCGCACATCCATTCTTTATTACCGAAATGAGGAAAGGCATATCCCTTCATATCCACGAACAATTGTATTTCCCTTTTTAAGTTGTATACTCTTTTTAGCATTGCACCTCTACTAAGCCAACGTACTTCGGTATTAAAAACCATGTCGCCATATTCAGTTTCTAAATCTTTCAGGAATTCTTTAAATTCACGGTGATTTAACGCGCGCGACTTTATAAAATTGATTAGTTTAATTATTGGTACTGTGACATTTGGCAAACTCAATCTTTTCGCACACAAATATTCCTGGTGAATTATGCAGTAGTTAACGAATATTTCCCTTCCTGTGATTTTCTTAATGTCTTGAAATAGACTTCCCGATACTCCTACCTTCATGCATGACATTACTCGTGCTCCATCTGTCGATATACCAATAATATTTTCTTATGAAATTGAAAATTTTCCAACACAGACTTTAGTTCATCGTTCAGGTCTTTGCCGGCTGTAGTCCCTTGCATTGGAATCAGTGAACACAATTATTCGGTAATATTAAATTTGGTGTCAATACCACGTAAAAATATAGCCAGTTGTGCTGTATCGCTAATATCGCAACTCTCATCGAGTGCCAAAGAACAGTATTCGAATTTTGCAATGCGTTCACGAAGCGTTGTTGCTATGTTCTCGGACAAGTCTTCAATTCTCCTTACAATGGTGAATCTTGATAAACTAATGTTTGAAATAATATTTATTTCATCAGGAAATGATATTTCTGCAACAGCAGTCAGACATTCTTTTATCATCTCTCCATCCGCAAAGGGTTTCATTTTTTTGCCAGTATTTGACTGACAACAAAACTAGCCTTTACTGCCGTATTTGATAAAATAGCTTGATTTTTAAAAGTAGCCTGTTGGTTTCCCAAGTTTTTCTCCATTTGAATAAACTTATCTATCCAGAGTTGTCCTGTTAAGTTTTTATATTGTTGTTCATGTTTTGTATCGTAATGCCTTTTTATGTTATATTCTTTTAATGTCGACACAGTCTCTGAGCATATTAAGCATACAGCTTTATCGTTTACGAAAGTGAAAAAATAATCAAATTTCCACTTTTCTTGGAAATGCCTGTGCTCATCCGCAACCTTCCGTTTTTTTTGTTTGCTTTTCCGACATGCTATTATGGATTGCACTAATATTGCACTCACGCCTTTCAAGAAACACAAGAATTGCTAAAATTGCTAGTTAACAGCTTACCAGTCTGACTGATTGTGTGAGAGAAGCAAACACAAACAAGCACAGACGCGGCGCGTTCGTATTGCATGTTTGAACAAGTCGCCGACAAGTGAGTATCTCGTCACAAACAATTGTTTCGGTTTAGTATGTACTACCATTTTATTATAATTAATTTTATAACAATACAATGGGAGAAAGTCGATAAAATAAATTCAATTTTAGAAATGCTTGGCGGGCCGCATAAACATGTTTAACGGGCCGCAAGCGGCCCGCGGGCCGCGTGTTGCTCATCCCTGTTATAAACTAAACACACCCAAACACAAACCACAGAATGCAAGCATGGTCGTGTAGCTGAAGTATTGCGCAAACGTACTTGCTGCTGGGTATCCCTAACTCATAAACTTTAGTGAAATATAGCTATGGCGTACGACGCCACCAATATCTCCATCTCACTTCGTCTCGTATTTTTTATTCACTTGTTTGAGAGCCGTGCCGAGTCCGACTTGTTAAATTCGGTCTTGGTTCCAAATTAAGGAATATAATTGGTATTCTACTGTATTAGTTAAATAACTAATTCCCCGGATTTACATTAAAAATTCCCCGGGTTTCGGGTTCGTAAAATCTTTGAAAACCCCGCGTTTTCGGGTTTGGGGAAACCCGGGTCAAAAATCCTAAACACTACTATGAACAATCACAGCTGTGCCGTCAGGGCGGAAAAAAATCTTTTTCCAGTTTAACTATGTTTAATTGAACTATGTAGAAAATAAGGTGACATTTATAAAAAAAAACCGTCATTTTCCCTACATTTTTATTGTTAATTATATTACTACAACTTAACAGAAAACGTGAAACCATTACATTTTTAAAGTTGCAATTTTCTGGTTTTAAATTATTAACATAGTTGATTAAAGATAAGGAAACATTATATTCTTTTGTACTACCTTTATACAGAAAAACTTCTTTTATTCGGCTCTCGTTGATCCGGATATCTGGATAATCCGGACTAGATTTGTAGTCTTTTTTTATTTAATGTTCACATTAAATAATAATATTGAACTATGATAGCAAGAACGTAACTATAAGAATGCCAAATATTCGCTTTTTAGTTTGATTCAATGTACAGTTCCTGCATAGATTGTGCAACAAATTATGGTACTAAAATGCTTTTTGAGGAATTTAAGGCTGCTATGTACTAAGAAAAAAAATCGTATTTCCCTTTTCCTCTTCTTGCAGAGTCTTGTGGTGGGAGGAGTCCGGTTGACAGTTCGAGAATTCCACCCCACTTAGGATTGACATTTTGCGGGAATGTAATGGCTCTCTCTCTATAGGCACAGCCCCCAAATTTTTTATTTAAAATATATTTTTGTCAACTGTTTATAGGTACATAAATGCTGATAATCAAATAAAATTGGTATTGTCAGATAGCCCGAAATTTTCTGCAAAGCGCTACAGGATTCATTTAATAAATTTCGTTCACCGAAGGAATTTATGAGTGTTTAAACACACTATACCAGATTTTTCCCCGACTAATTTAAATTTTAAAATATTAATTGCATTTTTAAAAAAAACGAAAAATGTACACAAATGTAAAATGTCTTTCTCTATGACGGAGTACAATTAAAAAAAAATCTTTGAATCCAAGTCGGCAATCCGTGGACAAATTTTCTCCACAGGTTAACATTCACAGGTGAGCGAATCCAATGGAATTAGTACATAGCAGCCTTAACTATGATAGCAAGAACGTAACTATAAGAATGCCAGATATTCGCTTTTTAGTTTGATTCAATGTACAGTTCCTGCATAGATTGTACAATAAATTATGATAATAAAATGCTTTTTGATGAGTTTAAGAAAGCTTTACTAGAGTGTCACAGAGTGTAGACGTGGACTGACTCAGTAAAGCTATTTTTATATTTTTTTATGTCTTGTAAATAATACTATGTTTTGCTTATTACCCATATTACCCGTTGTGGTGAGAATCCACCATTGGAGAGTTCTATTTCTCTAATGAAGAGTTCTATATTGGAGAGTTCTGGTCACCATAACCTTTGACGGTGAAACAAGGCCATTGTCTGAAAAGTTCACGTGGATAAGTCTCTATGAAAGATGATTTACACGGGAACCTAAAAATTACGCGGATAGTCTGCTATGCCAAGATATTTATGAGGGCCACTACGGAGTTGTAGAGACCACCTTCACGGCGACTGGTTGTGCCCGACTGAACCATAGTCTGCTCCCAGAAGTGCGGATGTTAATCGCTGGTGGACATCTCTTCTAGTTTCTGTAGGCCGGCGAACATATTCAGGAAAAATAGTGGTTGATTCAGGAACCCAGGTCAGGAACAATCATCAGGCTGAGAGGTACTTAAATGAAACGAGTCCACGAGTCTTCTAGTTAAACACAATTTTCTTTATTATAAGAAGCGTCTCCTGATTAACGTTTTTACAAGCGCTCGTTAACAAAGGCATTTCGCATAGCTCATCTTGGGTAACATGAAAATATATCTTTACAAGCATAACAAAGGAGCTCGGAATTATTGAGCTTGAAGATGATCAATAGCTTTCGACAAATGCAAAAATAGCCAAGACTCTAATAAAAAACTATAGCATCTCCCACAGGAAAAGAGCCAAAATGGCTCGTCCTGGGGAGAGCTCAATAAAACAACCAACAGTTTTTTAAAAAATCTTAAGTCTGAATTTTTTCTTTCAAATCTGGACAGAGCAAAAAAAATTAGAGCATAGGTTGTCATAGCGAGAAAAGCGCCAAATAATAATTCTACAGACCACGTGCCCGGCGTGCGGAAGCTTACCTCAGCGCGGAGGAAAAATATAGTAAAAATAACTACGCGAGCGCTTAATGGCCAATAATAAGAACCCGGCCATGCCGAAGCCTCGCCAAGAGGAAAACACGGAGCGCGCCGCCAAAATGGAGGACCGTGAATGGCTTAGCCCTGATACACGAAATTCGCGCCTCGGCGTGATTGGTCGAACGAGGAGAGAAAGAACATCTCAGAGAGTGCCCTCTCGCCAAGCTGTCACCAAATTCACACGTGGGAAAACATCCTCTCAGACAAAGGAGTAGCATAGAACACACATATTTTTCTAACTTACAACAGATTTTATGGGGCCAATTTAGTGAGCAAACTTACACGGCGTGCGTGGACAAAAGCTAGTTGGATGTTCACATGACACACCCTGCAATTATCAGCCATAAAAAGTGCATTTTAGTGAAACTTAACATGGGAATCCTGGGACTAACACCTGGTTAAGCACATTATAGTTGGAGTTTACGGTTTAAGAGAAATGGGGCAACGGCTAAAATTCTCAAGAACACACACGACGAGGGAACGGTATAGAAATTACGCTATTTTATTTTAAGGGACAACTATTTAGAATTAGAGAATTTACATTAATTTAACGTGCGTTATGAGCCCAACCAAATTAATTATTTCTGGAACGAATTCCTCGTTACACCCGTGTTATCCGGATTTTCGATTGCCGGACTGATTATGGTTCCAGTTAGTCCGGATAAACGAGGTTTTACTGTACTTACAAATTTCTTCGTGTATTGTCGCAAGATCATCGCGATTAATAACTGATTTCCATCAGTTAGTCATTGATTGGTCACGGTTATTAAACTCATATTTTTTGTTCTCTTACGCAATTAAACAACAACATTATCGCCATGAATTTCCGCAGTGGAAATTCCTTGGATGTTCTTGTATATACTTACTATAGAAGGTGAACTAATCATTAGTTCTGAAGAGTTCATTACAATAAGAAAAACAGTCACATGACTGTTTTCTGAACTAATAAGTAATGTTAATTAAATTCTACTTAAGGGGACAGTGGACTTTCAAACCTAACTATTTTGTTTTGAAAGGATTTGCTTGAAATTTGAATATGTGATTAGTACCATAGATATGTAAAAATGGTTAAAATTTAATGATTAAATATTAATAATATATGAATTATGAATTAATAATTATATCAATAATTGGCCTAATTAAAAATGTCCCATACGCATTTCTAATTATCGTATTCCTATGAAATTTAAGTTTTATATACTTAACCGCATATAAGATAAATCTTATTTAAAAAAATTATGCTTCGTAGCTGAGAATTTCTAAATTTTGTACTTGAAAAGATGATTTATAGGTATTTTACCTAATAAAAAGGGTGTTTTCACTATTATTATTTTTTTTCTCTTTATGTTTTTAATGAATGCTTAAAATATGAAATAAGTTTCATTGTTAGTTCTATACGGTATCTTGTAAATAAAAATTACCATATTATATTGCAAAAGAAAGGCGCATGGGACATTTTTAATTAGGCCAATTATTGATATAACTATTAATCGATAATTACTAAATTATTAATATTTCATCATTAAATTTTAATCACTTTTACATATCTATGGTACTAATCAAATATTCAAATTTCAAGCAAATCCATTCAAAACAAAAAAGTTCTGAAAGTCCACTGTCCCCTTAATGAACCACACTCGATGCTGCCAAGTTCTAACCCTATTAGATTCGTTCACCTCAATGTTAACCTGTGGAAAAAATTTGTCCAAGAATTGCGGATTTGGATTTAAAGGTTTTTTTTTCTTGAATTGTACTCCTTAATAAGGAAAGAAATTTCACACTTAGGGGCATTTTTGGTTTTTAAAAAAGTGCTATTAATATAATAAAATTTAAATTATTCGGGGGTAAAATATGGTATAGTATGTTTTAAACGCTCCTAAATTCCTTTGGTGGACGAAATTTATAAAATGAATCCTGTTGCAAGGTGCAGAAAAGTTCAGGATATCAGAAAATGCGATTTTTATTGGATTGTCAGTCTTTATGTAGCTGTAAATAGTAGAATTTTTTTATCATTAGGTTTACACTGAGGTGAGGGAATCCAATAGGGTTAGTACACAGCAGCCTTAATGCTGGCAAAATTACACACATTTAATATTCCTTTGCTATGACAATATGTAAAATTAATATCTGTTCCATTGTTTTGACATGGGATGTTGTCATGTTTTTTAAATTTAAAAATGCTTGATATACTTAAATTTTAATAGCTTTTTCACTGTCTTTAAACAGAAAGAATTAAACTTTATGTTTAACTTGCTGAAAACCCACACTTCGCTACTGAGTACATTCAAATTAAATACAATGGTCAATTGTATGCAATTAATGCCAAAAAAAATAAATATATACTTATAATAAATACGACGATATATGTATACAATTGATGTAAAAAAAATATATGCATTTATAAAAAAAATCGTAAGGGATATTTTTAAAGACAAGATAATTTAGAAGAAAATGTTCAAATTAAATCTAATAGAACATACTAAATAATATAGTACAGTTAATATAGTACAGTTTGAGGAACATTTTAATTACTGTATTTTAATATTTTTTTTAATAATGTCCAATCGTCTGCCGCATTAGCAAGAAAAAAAATATTTTTTTTGTCTATTTCGTTCTTATCACGTGACGATAAATTTATTTAAAGTACAAGAAAAATAAATCATGTGATCAGCATTTAAAAAATTAAATTCTAAAACTTAACCTTTAAAAATTCACCAAAAATCAGAAAATGGAGGTAAAGATTCGGTACAGATTTCATTTTAAAGAAATTTTTATGATCTTTCTCGTGATTTTATAACCCTCAAATTATTATTTTAAATGCAAACTTAAAAAAAAAGTTTCTAAAATAGCTTAAAAATTTAATTTTTAAAAATCTAAGAAGAATTTTTCAAAAATCTTTCTTAGTGCACCCCTACACCATAAGAAGAATCGCCATGCAAAATTTCAGCCTTTTAGGTCCAGAGGTTTGGTCTGTGCGTTGTATGTCAGTCAGTCAATCCGTCAGTCAGTGAGTCAGTCAGTTACGGACCTGTTTTATATATATATAGATTATATATATATAGATTAAAAGATGACTTCCACGTAAAGGCTTCAAACTGATGGTACTTAGGAAATACAACAAAAATGCCACTAAACACGGCAGTAACCTCCTTCTCGTTGCAAAGCATAGAGAATATTTTGATGCGATGGTAAAGCCCTACAATCCGAGGGTGCTGATTTGTACCAGACATTTACATAGACAGAGGATAATATATCAGATACGAACTAAAGTTGAGGGAATCGTCGGAATCCCGCTACCTTGAAACTTGTCCAGCTTTCTTTCGTAAGCGTTAATTGTGTAGTTACGTTTTAGGGTTGATGTTGAATGGGACAAAAAGTAAACATACTGTCGTATTGCTCGTCCAAAGTTATTTTAACGGGCGTGAAATAGTTAGTTAGTACATTAAATTATTTATAAAGGGGTAGTTGGGTGCGTTGTGTTTTTAATATTTATTTTGTTAATAACCCGTAGTTCAGGACGTAACTAGCAATTGACGAACAAGGGAACTAAAAAATGGAAAAACAAATAAAACAGAGAGATTTAAAATTAACTTAAACTTAAATTTATTTACAAATTATTATACATTGTTTGTACACATTATTTTAATCATATTTTTTTTTATAGACACACTATCCATATACCAACATTAGTATATCATTATATCGAAATTTAACATTCAAAATTTACTTGACGAGGAAAATAGGGAGCGCACGACAAAATACCAAAACTCAAAATACTTAATCAACTCTTATATCAACTACTCCTACTCTAACCGTAAACAACCTATTTCAAAACAAAAAAACCAAAACAAAAGGGGACTGATCTAAACAATAAAATTGTGCCACTCACTCAGTTCCGTTGATATTTATCTAATTGTTGAATCCGCTGACTCGTCTAGCTGGGGTCCTTTGGATCCTTCTGTACTTTGGATCCTTCTGGCAGGGCACACACACACCTCTTGATTCTCCGTCTCTTGACGATTCTTGTGACCGCGACACACTCGCTCCACTATTTATTTTATATGCAGGGAATTCTATTTTATCATTAATATTTGTGGGGAACTCCAAGTTCGACTGAACGCAGTAATAACACCAGGAGAACCGCAGCTCTACTCCAATACGCAAAATCTCAGGATAAAAGCGGGGAACCCAAGCTCGACCCGACACGCCAGAAGTCTGAGTCTGAGACTCGAGAGAGAGATCTGAGAGAGAGCCCCCTTTTTTTTTTTAAACTCCCTAATTTATACATTTCAAACTCCTTTCTTCTTTCGTGTCTCCTCCTCCTCAAAATTTTCTCATCCATACAAGATTCAGCAAAAAAACTCATTCGCTTGCTCACTTCAAACTTTATTTTATTGGCCGCCCTCAGCTAAGCCGCACACGCCCCCACGGAAAACATGCCTGCATAAACCTCACACGACGCCTTTGGTTCTTACATGCCGCCGTTGTAAATCTGAAAACACAGTCCATTGTCGTGTAGTGTCAAATCCTGGCGACAAACTCTCTTAAATCTCGTCTGGCGATCTACCTCCCAAGTTGACCACCGCCGCAGGACTATTCACTGCCTTACGTCACACAGGACCTCTCCGCTCTATAATTATCGTCCCGCTCAGTCGGCGTTCCCAATTTCATCACAACAATGTAATGATAAAAGCCTTCGATCGACTTCACCTCTTAATATTTCTATGAAATTTTCATATATCCGAAGGCGCTTCATTACACATACCATACCTCTGAACGCTGTAATTACTTTATTTTGATAAATCAAAGTTACAGTGAAACTATAGTTATCCAAGTTTCTATAGATGTTCTATGTGTGCCCTTCCGGTGTCACGACAAATATCTATGCTGTATTCCAGTTCCTGCCCAACTCGTGATATAATATTCTTTATTAATGATTCGTGGAATTCAGTTATCCGCTGCTTCAGTTGCTGTAAGTCCTTGGGAAATGGAGGCATGAACACTTTGTCTTTAACAAAACCCCTTAGGAAAAAATCACAAGGGATTAGATCTGGTGATCTCCGTGGCCATCAAAGCAATGGCATGTCGTTTGACCCAGCATGGCCAATCCAGCAATGAGGTAGACTATTTTTCAAGTACTGACATACGTTTTTATGCCAATGTGATGGAGCATCGTCTTGCTGCAGTATGAAGCCGGGAACCGCTTCCTCCAACTGAGGGAACGACAAACGAAGATGTTTTGGCTTATTTCAAAACACAGTACGCTTTCTCCTGCATGGATGGCGCCGTTTCTATTAACAGTGCCGCTAGCAGCGATTAAGTAACTAAAAGATTTTTCGCTCTTGCTAGATAAAACTTGTATAATTGTAGTTTCAGAATTAATTTGTTTCGGCTAAATAAATAAATTACAGAATTTGCACTATGCTATTTTTTTTGTCCCATTCAATATGAAACACCCTGTATACACACACACACACACACACACACACACACACACACACATATATATATATATATATATATATATATATATACACTGAAGTGCCACTGAATTACGGATACCTACCTAGTAACGAGTTGGGCCTCCTCTGGCCTTGTTAACGGCTGCCACACGACGTGCTACTCGTTTCCAGTCCTCTACACTCCAGTTTAACGCTTTTATTTTGAGACCGCTGAAAATTTTATTGTATAAATTTATCCATCCTTAAACTGCAAATAGAAACGACTTCTTAAAAAATAGCGTAGTTCCGATATTTCGAAATATTAAGACTAAACTGCCGTCTTTTATTAAATTTGTCGAATTTATTCGGGGACATTTTAAGCTGATACGGTATTTCTTGTGCGAGCCGATAGTGCTTTTGTTTGACTGATACTAATACCCATAGTTTTAGTTTAAATGAGAATTGATCTTATCCGAAGCATGCTTATATTCTCTTGAGACATTTCGGTTTGTTTTTAAAATTTCTTTCGTTGTGTTTCTGAATAAAACGCCATCTATCTAAAAACCAACTATTTTGCGATATTTCGAATAGAGATTATGCATATTGAATCATATAAGATTAGTCTTCCAAGGTTTTATGGTTCTTTATGTAATTTTAAACATACGTGAATGTTTTTTTTAAAGTTTTGATTCCTGATGATGTATTATGCCCTTTAAAAAGCGATTTGTTAAACGACAAAGGGGTTGCGTCAGGCAAGACATACAATGCATCGAAAGTCCCATAAAGCTTAATTTTAGCGCAGAGATTTATTCTTCAAATTCAGATATTGTATGGAATCCTTTAGGTATGATTAAGGAGACAAAAAGTTGAATTTTTGATTTTTTTTTCATGTAGAGGGATATTCCTTGGGGCAGTTTTAAATTTCAGTTGTGCTAATGGTAATCAGCAGGTTATCGTTTTACTTTTTTCGGTAAATAATCTCGTTGTATATGGCGGAGCAAAAAGGGATCATATTGATATTTTTAAACTTGAATATTATTTAAGAATACTTCTATATTCCTTTGTCACATTCCTCGTAACTGTACGTATAATTAAGATTTTAGAACGGTTATAATTATGACAATTACTAATCTCTAAAATTTAGATATAATTTAGCTGAGTCCAAATCAAAATTAAGAGCATTGTTAGATTTTTGCCTTATTTTAGACAATAGAAAGGTGTCCGAAAATATATTTTTCAAATTAAAGAAATTTATTATAAAACTAAATTGACAAAACAAGTTATTAAAACGATTTGCGTTAGAGGGCGAGTCTGTCTTCCCAAGTAAAGATTGTTTCAAGACTATGAATCACTGCATTATATAATTCTACCATGGCCATGATGGTTTTATGGCGTTCCACTCGCCTAGTTCGGTAAACGTGGAGTAGTTTCTGTCTCTTAGTATTCTGAGTATGTTAATTAACATTGTTAACAAAGACATCCTGTCCTGTCTCTTAGGGGGGTATTGAAAAAATTGTGTACCATTTCAATTATTCCAGTTCAACTTCTTCTTTTAATCCCAGATATAACATTCCTAATTGCCACATTCAAACTATGTAATGCACAATGAACACACAAAACTTGTGGATATATAGCAGATATGTAAGATTGGACACCATTAAACTTTCCACTTATTAATGCGGTAATCTTGTCCCCGTAATTAGGACAAATAATTATTATGCCATAATTATGTAAGCTTTCTAATATTTTGCCATATATTTTTTTTTCCTTTAGTTCTTGTTACAGGCACAAATTGCAAGAATTGTTTACCAACTTTGTTGTAACTTTCTTCCTTTACAAACCTGACATACAACGAAAGATGTTCAGTAATAGAAATGTCACAAGTTATATTGGCAAGAATTGAAGAAAGTTTCGCCAAATTAATGTTTTCGGTTAAAAATGTTTTTGTTACGTGCATTTATAATTTGATTTTGCATGTTCCAGTTATTGTAGATAGCGTTTTTGGCAGAATGTTTAAATTGCTCAGAGAGGTTTTAATGTCCCGCATCGATTCTTGTTCTTGACAATACTCAAAAATTGCCTTCAATGGCGATTGGCTCGTTCCTGTTCAATTAAAAATATTCCATAATCAAGATATCCTATCAATGGTAAATTTTGCCAACCACATATAATTACTGTTTATCTGATCTGTTCTAATCGTTTCCAGTCAACTGCAGCTTATGGTTCCCTACTTAAATTGGTTTGTAGATCGATTGGATTGCATTTTCCATCTCGAATATTGTGTAGCCTTTCTTAAGTCATAACAGCCATTATAAGATGTTATGTTAATTGATGATTATTAAAGGCTTTTTTAAAGGCTTTCTTCAAGTTACTGTAATCTTGTGTAACCAAGTAAATCAAACTTAGATTATCCAACATTAGCAAACAGCAAAAAAACACACAACATTTAGAGTCCGCACTATGTCCAACTTGAAATTACAGAAGCCATGGCATTTTTTCGAACCATATGTATTAAAAACTTTGGTTGTTATTTGCAGCACAGGTTGAGGGATAGTTAAAATTTCGTTCTTGTTTCCATAACATTTTCAAAATATTTATCGTCATTATTAAATGTATATTCAGTCGGAGAAATACTTCCTTCATCCTGTGTTCACAATGACTGTGATTCCCAAGAGTTCCCAAGATATAAGGTATTCCCATGTTAAGTGACTTCTAATTTAAAAGCAGTATAGAAATAGAAGACATGGCACAATATAAACAAAAAAAAGAAATTTAAATTAGGAAAATATTTTTGGAATATTGTCTAGTATTTTTCCTTTTTCTTTGGGGGTGCCAGGACCCCTTGGCTTCTGCTGTGGGTGAGCGACTGGTAATCGATAGATTGGTGTTGCTGCTAACGCCGGCTGGCTAGAAGTTCCAGATCAGATCCATAAAAGCTTTGCGGGCTGAGGAGTGCGGTTCCTTTTTACAATAGCACCACAGGGGTCGGAGTCCTTCATAAAGAGGTGCCACCTCAATTTTGACCGAGCACATCCATGGGCGACATTTGGGGGAATCGTACCATCTCCCACTCTTTCTGACCTCAGAAGGACTTTCCGGTCAACGGATTTAACGTGCACATAACCGGACTATGCGCAAGGATATTTAATGACAATTGTCGAGATTCGAACCGAGCATCATCGGTGCCGAAATCCGACGCGCTATCAGTAGGATACCTCGGTCCCTGATTATCGATATAACGGTAATATGAAGAAAAAGCAAATTTCAGGTAGTCTCTTCTAACGAAACTACCACGGGTTATTAACGTAGGATTACTTATCGTTGCTTACTTCTTTTGTATATTTATATATGTATGTCAAATCTAGAAATTATTAATGAAAAAGAATGATTCACTAACATGAATATACTGAACTCCCGTTTGCGAAGTGTTGTTGCTTTCGCAGCGGAGAGTTCATGGTCATCGATAATTGCTCGCACGCGCTGTCTGACGCAACCTTCGAATGTTCGAGAGAGGCTTGGGATGATCGCCCACGCTTTTGCATAACGCGCGAAAAAGAACAAAGAGTGTTTAGGGATATCTTTTATAGCGATAGGACGCGCGTTTTCCCGCTGGAGGGGTTCAGTCGAATTGGCTGACCGGACTGGTTAGTTAATATTTTAATAAACGCCACGACACCGATATAAGTTCCTGTAATCTCTCAGTCTTCATTTTTAGGTATTTCGCACGCACAGTGGACTTATCTACGATTATTCTGCAGCTGCCTTGCAGTCGTGCCATATATATATATATATATATATATATATATATATATATATATATATATATATATATATATATATATATATATACCCTGAAGTGCCACTGAATTAGGGATAAGAAAGCCTATGCAAATTGTGTAGCGCTGCGCATCATGTATTGGCAAGTGAGGGGGCTGTGGTAACGGCATATATAGCGCGTACTGTGGTTGTTCTGAATTAGTTGTTGGAATTGCCAGTATGGGTAAGATGCCTGATTTAGACGCCTTCGATCGCGGACAAATCGTAGATGCGCGACGCATGGGCCATTCAATTTCCGAAATCGTCAGACAGCTAGGATTTTCAAGGTAGACAGTGTCAAGAGTATACCAAGAATACATGGATGGTGAAAAAAAAACTAGCGATCGGGCAAACTGCAAAGGACAATTAGCCTTCACAGTGCATGGTGAGAGACGGCTCAGGCGTATTGTACGTAGCCACCGAAGCCAAACATTAGCTCAAATTACCACCCAGTTTAATGACGGTGCCAGTCGTACAGTCAGTAAACGGACTGTGCAACGCTCGCTTCACCGTATGGGTTTCGGGAGCCGTCGACCTACGAGAGTACCATTTCTCTATACTCGCCATCGATCTGCACATCTTGCCTGGTCAAGAGAGCACAGAGACTGGAGTGTAGAGGACTGGAAACGAGTAGCATGGAGTGATGAGTCTCGATTCCGACTACTTAACGCCGACGGGAGGCTGAGAATATGGCGTCAGGCTCATGAAGCCATGGATCCTGCATGCCTGGCTGGAACTGTACAAGGGCATGGTGGCTCAATCATGGTCTGGGGTGCTTTTTCGTGGCACAGTTTGGGATCTTTGGTGCGTGTACCAACCTCCCTCAATGCAATTCGGTACGTAGAGTTGCTGGGTGATCACCTCCATCCGTTTATGCTGTTCTGTTATCCGCACGGTAATGGAGTTTTCCAGCAAGACAACTGTACCTCTCACAAGTCCCGGTTGGCTACTGGCTGGTTGGATGAGCATTCCTCTGACTTCTCTGTCATGAATTGGCCACCTAGAAGCCCATACTTAAAGATTGAGCATCTTTGGGATATTTTGGAACAAGGCGTGAAAGGCCATCACACAGCACCAAAGAACTTTACTGAATTATGGACAGCTTTAGCCAATATTTGGCAAGCCATTCCAGTGGAACGTTTCCAGAAACTTGTTGAATCTATGCCTCGTCGTGTGGCAGCCGTTATCAAGGCCAGAGGAGGCCCAACTCGTTACTAGGTAGGTATCCCTAATTCAGTGGCACTCCAGTGTATATATGTATATATATATATATATATATATATATATATATATATATATATATATATATATATATATGTCAAAAGTTTGACGTATTTTGGTACTTTTCTGTTCATTATTTGTTTACTGCTTTTTCAAGCGACACAGACTGGATTTGGCGCACTGTCAAAATTATAACTCGCGACGCAGGACATCTGAAATTTTTGTTTCCCAGAGGACCGTTATGGAGGAACGTAATCCTACGTTAAAATGCTTTTCTATCCATCCCCTCACACAGGCAGGATTTGAAAAACAAAAAGAAACCAAACAAAGTTCCGAATAAGGTACATCCTAACGTTGGCTGGAATATGTGTGAGGAATGGTTTACCGAAACAAAATTATAAACCAAACATGTGAAAACAGACAAGTTCCATGAGAATGAACATATGAAGTACAAATCAACATAAATTTCGTCAGTGCAAGCGAAATCCTAATTTCGCAACACGTTTTAGGGGAGGTAAGTTTGTTGGATTCGATCAAATAATATAATCCCCAGATAGATAATCTCTTTTTTTACGTTTAATTTTAGAGGAACAGTTTTAGTTAAAATACATGTAATAGGAAAAATGTATTTAGCAGAATAGAGAATAAATAGATAAAATTCCATGTCATGGAATCCGATTTTTGGTGGATAAAGACTTTGTGCAAAAGATTCCTGCTGTAATACGTCATATTTTTATGGAATGTATTTTGATGAATTGAAAATAAAATGTCTCTACTGACCTTTAATAATCATTTAGTTAATATTTTAAAGTAATATACTAAAAATAACCCCTAAACAAACAAATTTATATTTTTCAAAAATCCCAGTATGATATATCTGTGGCATCATGGCAGATGTTGATATGTACTTTTTTCTTCTTTTCAGGAAATTGAAAAAGTAACTTTTGTTGTGAAATAAAAAATCGCCCAATTAAGTTTTTGAATCCAAATATTCTATAGTTAATACTTATATTAAACCTAAAGTATATGGCTGGTATTCAATGAAACTTTTCAATTAGGAACTAAAGTATTCAATTTGGGACCAAGTATTACCTCTTTTATACATAACAGCATTTGCTAATACGAATAACTTATTATTATTTCATAATTCCACAATCAGATTTTGCCACATTAAAGGACCAATTTTTAGTGTGACATATCAACTTAAAACACAAAATTGAATTTTTCGGACATATCAACATCTGCCGTTACCCCAAAGATATATTATTCAGAAGAAATTTTTTGCAGTATTCTTATGGAATGAATAAACGAGAGATATCTCAGCAGCGAAAGCTTAGATAAATATTGCTTTGATATCATGTCCTTAAAAACAAACGAAATGTTTGAATGTTATAAAGGTATGATTTCATGCTTATAAGGTCACAGTATATACAACTGTATGACCCCAGGAATACTAAGATCACTGAAACCGTCATTTATTAAATTACCCGCTTACATGAAATTCTAAACTCTTAAATTTCAGGGCTCTTGGGTAAAGTCATATGGCTGGAATACCGAAAAATTTAAGCTCCCTAGCTGGTAAGACCGAATTTTGTTAAAGGTAATAATGCTAAATATATAACGATACTTAAATGTTTTACTTCCTGTACATCTACCGAAGGAAACGAGATATATTTTTGCCAAGTACTACGTTCAAAATGCAACTATAAACTTTTTGAAATTTTCTGTTGACTGCGTTCCGACTGAAACGTAACGCAATTTAAATCCCAGAATCTTAATGCAATTAATCCTTTTTATTCTAATTATTCAAAAGGATTGATTTAATTTTGTTAATTGGCAGTTTAACAATGTAGAGCTTAATTTCGCGTGGAATTATTCCGTGTATTTTTCCACGCAATATGGCTGTTGAATTCGTACCTCACAATATAAGCAAAATGTGTTAGGAAATTTAAAAGTTTCAATTTAAGTCGGCTAAATTGATAGTTTGTTATGTCTTAAAATGCTTCAGTTTAAAGAGGAATAAAGTTTTGTGTTACGAATCATCAAGTACCTAACAACAAGATTTTAAATTATGAGGTTCAATCAAGCAGTTGATCTATTTCGTAACAAACAGAAGTTGGAAAACAGAAGAGGAGAACAATTCTCTTGGAGTAAGGCTTGAAAAAACAAATATATTTAAAATTATTCAAAGAGCATTAATGCAATAATAGTGTTTGAGAGGAAAAAATACAATGAATTAAATTACTCGGCCATGGTTATTTCAGCAGACAAGACAAATGAACGAAGAATTTATTTAAGATAAGTACAATTCTGAGTGAGATTTGAATTGCACGAGTAGACATTGCTGTACGGTTTCAGCTTGGATGTAGTTCTAAGTTTGCATTTATAGCAAGTAAAAAATAAATGAAATGAAACCGGAGGTCATTTCTTCACGTTTGATAACGTGGTTGCACTCCCTACCCTGCAACCTGGAATCTGGCGTAACGTTCATTACAGAAATAACTTATCAGTTGTAATGGGATTTTCTTTTAAATCAAATTATTTTTAAAGAGAATATGTCCTTAATGACACCCCTTGCCAAGGCATTAATTAAATAAACAGCTAACTAAGAAAATCCCCATCACGAACCAATGAACGTATAGTGATTTAACTTTTCTAAAACTCAATTAATATACGTACGACATGTTAAATTAGAACACAGGACATAAAGCATACATATAATACATTGATTTATTAACACACAACATGTTTGCAAAATTCATTTTCATTCGTTAAGAAAAACATTGGATTTCATTTCAACACCTTGCCCGTATCTGCTTATCATAACCTTAACTTATACACATTCCAATTATCCTGCATCCCCTATCGCTAATTATATATTCTTCTCTACTTCCCAACTTATGCTTATTATAACATCATTTAATATTCATTAAAGTTAGCATTAACTCCTACATCACTACAATTCTACATAATATGCAAACTTTCATAGAACCCATATGGCAATAGACACAAAATGCTAGGGCACATGGCCACATACCGCTATGCTGATGAACTGCTGCTCGTTGAGGCTATCGGTCGGGTGTTGTTCCATGGGAGACTTCCTTCGTCGCTTCGCCAACTCATCAGTAGGGCATCGGGGACTCGCTACTCCGTCGGTTTAACAGGGGGCTCGCGCCGTCTTTCGGGTCATCTTAACAGGGCTGGCTCCATCCATGCCGGGGCTCATTGCTATCTGCTGCCAGTCAACATCATTCTATCTTCTCATCTTCTGCTGCCAGTCAACCTCATTCTATCATCTCATCTATCTATATTTATTTTTTCTATATTCTCGTAATTTTCATTCTGTATGCTTTTATTGACTCTTATTGGGTCCAGGCCTTCAGCCAATAATTTTATTTAACATTCTGTCGTTGGCTCAACTCGTTCGCGTGGGCGTCAACATACTTTGCTGCACGTGCACTTTCTTCGCCCTTCTCCCTCACGAATTCCTTCACTTGGGAGGGGGGGGGGCTTCATTAAAAATCAGGGTTAGACCCGTAAATCTGCGGGAGTTCCATCTCTCGCCCCTTCTACGACATCTTTCTCTTTCTGAAGCTGGCCTTTCACCTCTTAAATCTTCTTTCTTCTTTTTCACTTGTCAACAAACTCTATCGACTTTCCACTTTATTGGCTATCTGCAACCAACACTCCCTTTCTTTCTTTCACCATCACGGAATGCAGCGATCCACTGTGACATCAGTCTCTAATAGAAATAACTTTTCAGTGGATCCAGTGAAATATTGGTTTGTTCGGCAACGATCATGCCGACCTACTAGCAAATGATGGCTGTGTAGAGGATTCGCCCCTGCTAAACGCCCTGACTGCAACGAGAGCCTCCTGCTCATCTTTGGTATCCGGCCAAGCTCCCTTGGCCTTGATCTTTAGTGGTCCGAGAACATTACAGTCTGGCCTGGTTCGCCATACAAAGGAGTAGCCATACAAAATTATATAAGGTTTTGCCCCCTTTTTCCTGTTCTGCTGCTCCTGCGAATCTTTTCCGTATTGTGGACTGTTTCGGTATGACCGACAGCTTACTTGAAGAAGATCATGATACTGCTGCTTTCCTTTTGCTCACGCGACAGAGTCTCGTGGACCTGGTCTTGCATTTTCTAATCGAAGGGGCTTAGCAACAACAACTTCTCATAAATGATCTGCAATCCTGTTATTTCGTCTATAAATCACGACAAAGTGATAGATCCCAATAACAGTATCTATGCTGCATGAAATACTATGAAAAAAATGTGTTGTAGATAGACATTGAAAAGGCCCAAAACTCCGCAGATTACACTTAGCTGGAGACACTTAAACAATTTTAAAATGTTTAACTTCCACCAAGAACGGACACCTTGATTGTTTGCCAAAATGTTGTCGAATAAAACTAGCCTAGATTCGTAGACATCACATAATGCATGGTTGAAAATTCCGAACTCTTCTTAAAATGTTCTCTCTGCAAGGTCAATTGTTCAAAATATACCCACTAATCTATATATATAAAACAGTTCCGTAACTGACTCATTCATTCATTCATTCATTCATTCATTCACTGACTGACTGACATACAACGCACAGACCAAACCGCTGGACCTAAAGGGCTGAAATTTTGCATGGCGATTCTTCTTATAGTGTAGGGGTGCACTAAGAGAGATTTTTGAAAAATTCTTCTTAGATTTTTTAAAATTAAATTTTTAAGCTGTTTTTTTTACTTTTTTTAAGTTTGCATTTAAAATAATAATTTGAGGGTTATAAAATTTATATCACGAGAAAGATCATAAAAATTCCTTTAAAATGAAATCTTTTTCGAATATTTACCTTCATTTCCTGATTTTTGGTGAATTTTTAAAGATTCATTTTTAGAATTTAATTTATTAAATGCTGATCACGTGACTTCCTTTTCTGGTACTTTAAATAAATTTATCGTCACGTGCATAAAAACTAAATAGACAAAAAATAATTTTTTTTTCTTGCTAATGCGGCAGACGATTGGACATTATCCAAAAAAATATTAAAATACAGTAAAAGAAATGTTCTAGAAACTGTACTATATTAACTGTACTATATTCTTTAGTATTCTTTATATTAGATTTAATTTGAATATCTTCTTCTACATTATTTTGTCTATAAAAGTATCCCTTACGATTTTTTTATAAATATATATATATTTTACATCAATTATATACATTGATCGTCGTATTTATTATATATATATTGGCATTAATTGCATACATTCACCGATGTTTTTACTTTGAATGTACTCCGTAGCGAAGTGCGGGTTTTCAGCTAGTCTATATATATAAAACAGTTCCGTAACTGACTCATTCATTCATTCATTCATTCATTCATTCACTGACTGACTGACATACAACGCACAGACCAAACCGCTGGACCTAAAGGGCTGAAATTTTGCATGGCGATTCTTCTTATAGTGTAGGGGTGCACTAAGAAAGATTTTTAAAAAATTCTTCTTAGATTTTTTTAAATTAAATTTTTAAGCTGCTTTGGTAACTTTTTTTACGTTTGCATTTAAAATAATAATTTGAGCGTTATAAAATTTATATCACGAGAAAGATCATAAAAATTCCTTTAAAATGAAATCTTTTTCGAATCTTTACCTCCAGTTCCTGATTTTTGGTGAATTTTTAAAGATTAATTTTTAGAATTTAATTTATTAAATGCTGATCACGTGACTTCCTTTTCTGGTACTTTAAATAAATTTATCGTCACGTGCATAAAAACTAAATAGACAAAAAATAATTTTTTTTTCTTGCTAATGCGGCAGACGATTGGACATTATCCAAAAAAATATTAAAATACAGTAAAAGAAATGTTCTAGAAACTGTACTATATTAACTGTACTATATTCTTTAGTATTCTTTATATTAGATTTAATTTGAATATCTAATTCTACATTATTTTGTCTATAAAAATATCCCTTACAATTTTTTTATAAATATATATATATTTTACATCAATTATATACATTGATCGTCGTATTTATTATATATATATTGGCATTAATTGCATACATTGACCGATGTTTTTACTTTGAATGTACTCCGTAGCGAAGTGCGGGTTTTCAGCTAGTCTATATATATATATATAACAGTTCCGTAACTGACTGACTGACTGACATACAACGCACAGACCAAACCGCTGGAACTAAAGGGCTAAAATTTTGCAGGGCGATTCTTCTTATAGTGTAGGGGTGCACTAAGAGAGATTTTTGAAAAGTTCTTCTTAGATTTTTTTAAATTAAATTTTTAAGCTGTTTTAGTAACTTTTTTTAAGTTTGCATTTAAAATAATAATTTGACGATTATAAAATTCATATCACGAGAAAGATCATAAAAATTTCTTTAAAATGAAATCCTTTACGAATCTTTACCTCCCTTTTCTGATTTTTGGTGAATTTTTAAAGATTAATTTTTAGAATTTAATTTATTAAATGCTGATAACGTAATTTATTTTTCTAGTATTTAAATTAATTTATCGTCACGTTCATAGCAACGAAATAGACAAAAAACTATTTTTTTTTCTTGCTAATGCGGCAGACGATTGGAAGTTATTTCAAAAAATATTAAAATACAGTAAAAGATATGTTCCTCAAACTGTACTATATTAACTATACTGTATTCTTTAGTATGTTCTATTAGAGTTAATTTGAATATTTTCTTCTACATTATTTTGTCTACAAAAGTATCCCTTCCGATTTTTTCATAATTATATTTTTTCAGTTTTTTTTTCAGCAATTGCATACATTGACCGTTGTATTTAACTTGAATGTACTGCGTAGCGAAGTACGGGTTTTCAGCTAGTCAATTATATGGCTCTTTTATGTTCTTTGCTCAAGGCTAGATAAATTAAGAGCCTTGGAAAGAAATAACATAAAGGCAGTGACAAAATACAAAGAATAAATAATATACAAAATTATTTAAGTGCTTTGTATCTAATAATTCATTTATATAAAATCCCTTATATAGAACGATTAATCATTTATATAAAGGATACATTGTCTTTTCTGAAGAGTTTTCTGAGAAATGATATCAGTTTTGTTCTGTTGAAGAATGAAATTAAATGATTTCTTTTATTAATAAATACAGAGAAAACAACACTAAATCCAATTTATCCTTTTCGTTTGTGTCAGAAGAAAATGATGCAGAGTGAGGGAAAATCTCTCAATGTATCACAAACTGTATAAAAAAAGTATAAAAATCAATGTATATATAAAAAATTCTCGAAAGATATTTATTAATGATATCTATTTTTATCTAGTTTATTCTGATATCATAATGTATTAAAACACCATTTGAAAATTAGATAATTCGGAAATAACTTTCTGTTTAAATGAATCAGTTTTATACAGGGTGGTTATAAAAAACTTTAAGCCGATATATGGACCTCTAGCGGCCTTTCCGTTCAACCTATCGTGATGAGATTTCAGATATAGTTATTCAGATGTATGAGCTCAGAATTCTGTGAATTGCAACAACATGACGCTCTCGGTTACGGTTATTGGTACAGAAACTCGAAATTTTCAAATGGCAACGCACACTTTTTCCCGTCGCAAAATGCTGAGCACATGCGAAAACCCTAAAAAACGTTGGAACGGTACGTGTATCACAAAAAACGGACTCTTTATGCACACACAAAATAACAGCTCTGCGAATGGCTAACAAAAACACGATCAGAGAGATTTTTATCGGTTTTCTACGCTGAATATCTGGTGAACGGCGTTCTGTGATTGGTTTCTAACCTCTATCATATGCAAATTTCCTCCGTGCGCCCCAATCGTGTCCTTGTTGGCCGTTCTCAGAGCTGTTTTTTTGTGCATGCATAACGCGTCCTTTTTTTGTGATACATGTACCGTTGCAACGACCTTTAGGGTTTTCGCATGCGCTCAGCATTTTGCAACAGGAAAAAGTGGGTGTTGCTATTAGAAAATTTCGATTTTCTATAGCTATAACCGTAACCGTGAGAGTCACTGTATTGCCGTTCTCAGAATCCCGAGCTCATACATCTGAATAACTATATCTGAAATCTCATCTCGATACGTTGAACTGAACGGTCGCTAGAGGTCCATATATCGGCAAAGTTTATTTATGACCACTCTGTATTTTAAAATTCTTTTAAATATTTACCAAATAGTATCTTCTCAGTAGGATGTTTGTTTCCATTGTTGGTGGTTCGAAAAAAATGAGAAAAATATTGCAACAAGCGTACAAGGAAGAAATAATTTATATTTCATTTGTATGTTTAGAAAAATAATAAATTTGTTTCATTGTTTTGCTAATATAATTTGGCAAAATGATAAATTATTTCCTAAAAGGAATTTATTTTTGTTAAATGGAGAGAATAAAATAATGATAAAATAATTCGTAAAAATATTCAATAGTGTTGAATTTCATATAAAAAATTGGGAAAAATCTAAATCCCTTTAAAGAATGAATGCAAACTAAATGATTCTGCATTTTAGAATCTAGCACAAGTAATTTTTGATATATTTTTTAAAATTGCACTTTATGTTGTGTTTTATTTACTAAACTCAATTTGGTTTGTTCGCCTAGTGCGTTCTACTCAAGTTAAAAGTGGTAATAGACCTGTTATCTAAAAATTTACAGAACAGGTATTTTATTTACATATACACAATAGCGGATGTATTTATAAAAATTTGTGTAAATATCTATAAATCTGTATTTGATTGAATCATTAGGATTTGAATACTGTCTTTAATATTATAATGAGCCTTAGGCCATTTACTTGTATAGAAAAAAAATTCAGAATTTCAGTTATTCTTTATAACAAAATGGAACGCCTCCTTTAATATGTTTATACTTATTAAAGTTCGTTACACTTTTAAGAATTAGAAATGGCAATGAACTCACGGTAATAACATTAAGATATTGGGCTAGATAATCATGCCACAATTCAAAATTTAAATTAGATTAAAAAGACAGCAGAATAAAGTAATAATATCCCTGGGAAATTATATATAAAATGCGTTCAAAGAATTTCGGTACCAAACAAGGTCTTGCAGTTTTACAGAATTTCATTAAAATCCTTTAATGAAGTAAGACAAATCTATATTGTCAAAACTATTCATATTCTTTTTATGTAAATCTATGGGGATTTTAGAGTCTGAACTAATTGTGAAATGTAAATGTATAGCTGCAATTTTCCAGGCAGTTTCTGATAAGAATTTTTGAATCCTCTGTGATTCTAATTATAAAAGTAGTAGACGCAAAGCTTGAAATGCTAAACTTTCGCTACACTTATCCTGCCAAGACTTTCATATTTTTAGCTATAAAAAATTGTAAATAAATTTTATCGTAAATCAATTTCGATCATTTTCAGTCAATTAATTACTTTTGGGATGTTTAACGACATCGGCAATTGGCTATACAGTGGTCATGACTACGTGCCACTTTTAACCGAATAATCAGCAACTGTATTAACAATTTTAATAAGGAAGAGCTTAATATATTCATATCTATACATCACTGACTAAATATTTGACGTAATACCTAATACGTACTTTTCCATGTAGGTCGATCAAAACCAATGTGGTAGTAACTTCATTTTTCAGTTTTATTCAAATAGTTGTTGACATTGGTTAGCATTTTAAGCGAGTTGTTGTTTGCCAATACGGGGCACTTTTCTATGAAAAAATTCGCATATAATCCGAGAGAATCGTTGGTTACCTCACCCCCCTGGTGACACCTCAATTTTGATCGACCCCCCCTCCCCCCTCAGAAGCGACATATTGAAAGGCTCGTATCTTCACCCACCTTCTCTGACATTAGGGAACGACTACCCAGTCTACGGATTTTACGTGCCCATATCCGAGACGTATTTAATGGCGTTAGCTGGGAATCGAACCGAGAACACCAAATTCAACGCGCTACCACTAGGCTACCTCGGGACCTTCATTAGGAGTTTGATGAGAAGAAAAATGAAAAAACTAAGGTCCTTCCAATGCACAGATTCTTTTTTAACGTAGGATTAAGTTCCTCCATTACGGTCCTCCGGAAAGGAGAATTTCAAACGCTAAAACCGTCCGTCCGTACCTCGCAAGTTATAATTTTGGCAGCACGCCAAACCCAGTCTGTATCGCTTGGACAATCAGTAAACAGTTAAACAGAAAAGGTACCAAAATGCGTGAATATTTTGACATACATATATGTATATATATGCATACGTACATATATATATAGATACATATATACATAACAAATACATACATATATACATACAAAAGAGGTAAACAACGATAAGTAATCCTACGGTAATAACACGCGGTAGTTTCGTTAGAAGAGACTTCCTGATTGTGTTTTTAACCTCATCGGATTAAAATAGAGTAGATCTTCACTACCTCTCACTGATGTGAAAGATCATCACTCTGATATAGTCCTTCATCATACTTCCTTCAAGTGAAATGACAATGAAATGATGCATTGCATTTGAATCTTATAGAGAATTGGTATTTAACGCTTTGGAATATTTAACTCATTTCCATAGTTTGTGACTTGAATATTTCTGTATTGTTTCAAGTGTATGAATTAGTTTTACATTTGAATGTAAGCGCCATTCGTTCTCTATGACAGTCGCAACTAATGCTTGGTGGCCTAACGAAGAACGTAACTTTTTCGAACATGGTAAAAATATTTATGCTAAATTGTGCTCAGAAAAGCGTTTCTTCTTAAGTAATCAATGTTACTCAAGGAATACAGAAAGGCTTATTAATGCTAAATTAATTTTTGTGTAGATTTTTCTAAACATAGTTTTTACTATATAACGAAAAGTACCTTCATTCAAGGCTGCGTTGATTGTTAGAAAAAATTGTAAGGTTCATCATAACATAAAAAAAACAACATTAAAAATAAAATTGGCAGCTGGTTGTCTTGTTGTAACGTTTACAAACCAACTATAGTAAGCGAATATTTTCTCCATTCTTCTAAAAATAAGTAAAAATAAAGTTCACATGTCATTTGTATTGGGCAGTTCCAATATTATTAAAGATATAGTGTCATGAGTATTTCTATGAGGGAACGTATGGTGTAGATGCGCAAAATGTTTAATATTAATAATTAAGCAATTAGATAGCTTTACAGAGAGATTACTAAATCCTCCCAAGAAATCCAAAAAGAAAACATTTCATCCTAATTCTAGGATAATATTGGGATTTGGGACAATTTAGGAGAAATTAAAAAATATTTTAATTTATCCTAAATTTAAACACCATGCCTTCAGTGATAGAGTTTTATGTCATGTAATAGTTTACCTCCTGTTGTATGTGACCATATATATATATATATATATATATATATATATATATATATATATATATATATATATATATATATATATATATATATATATATATATATATATGCATATATATATATGTATATATATATATGTACGTATATATATATATGTATATATATATATACGTACATATATATATATATATATGTATATATATATATGTATGTATATATATATATATATATATATATATATATATATATATATATATATATATATATATATATATATATATATATATATATTCATTCCATTGCAGCCGAAGCTTTCCCCTGCGGACATTTTCCCATGTAAGCAGATATTTTATGAGTGCATATTTTTCGAAATTTTCTCGACGGGCACTGTGTTTTTGTTTCCATCAATCATCTAGTTGCTATAAATGACGATATATGACAAACTGAAACTTTTTTTCGTATGCTGAAATGCACTGTTAGACGTAATGAGCATTTGAATATGTTTGTTTATATTGCGAAAAAATGGACAAGAATTGCAGTGCCATACAATGAAAAATTTTCGTTAGTTGCCATTTTAGTAGTTAAGTCTCTATAAAGAAGTTACAATATGTTGTTTATTGGAAAAATTATGCTTTATTAATATTGTTATATTGATTGCAATTATGCTTCATGCTTCATTGATTTTAAGTAAAATTTCTTAACCGTAACTTTGAATGCTTTACCGAGTAATTTGGCAGGTTAAGAAGTAGCAGAATGAACCAACACCTTTAGAGTGCTTCTTTTTCTTTTATGTTTTGGGGAATTGTCCAGTGTTAGTGTATTTTTCTTATACAAAACATATTACAAAAACCATCATTTATTTCATGATAATGTTCGTACTATTGACTAAAAGATGCTATCACTGAACTTGATTTCACAAGAAATCTCAATTAAATTTTTCTTTCCATGTTAGTTTTACGTTTCAGCTTTATATATACTTCCCCAGTTATAAATATTTGTGTGTATGCTAATAATACATATAAGTTTATATAAACTTATTTTTCCTATTGAATATATTTAGATGGTTGTATACTTACTCATATCTATTTGTTTATAAATATATGAATAGCAGCATATATCGAAAACTGTTTATTTATATGCATTTCGTATACAAAATTTCTTACTTTTATGTTTAATAAATACATGAATACATTCTATGCATAAATATTTGAATAGGAAATATATATTAGTGTTATATATGTATTCGTGTCTATCAATATATGGAACAAAAAAACATGCGGATAAAAATAAATCTATCATTTCATATTCATAAATGTCCTTGAAAGCATTCAGGAAATTTATGGGTAAGAAAATATTATTTATCTCTCCGAATGAAATCAGTTTAAATCGTTTTCTCCTCGCCATCCCCAAGTTAATGTCATCGCCTTATATCACGTTTCAAAAATCTCGTTAGAAGTTTAGTTATTTATTCTGCCCTAACAAATTAATTTACTCTTCGTTCCAGTACGTAAGTTAATTAAAAGTAACAAGAATCTACATTTAGATCTTCATAAAGGGCTCGCAAATCTGAATATTAATATTAATTGAATAATCTAATGTATTTTAGTTCCAAATGGCAGGAGGAAGTTTCAACATTTGCAGGGTAAAATTCTGAATTTGGAATTTTACGAAACCAGATCCTTTTTATTGACGTCAATTCAATTAACTCGTAACGAGGAGAAGTTGCTCTAGACTATCTGAGATCTGAAATTTGCCTAATTAATAATATTAGGACATTGTTTCATTTACACAATAACAATGCTGTTGGTAGAGAAAATATCTAATTTCTGAGTGATGTTGAGTGAATTTTAGCTACAAATTGTAGCATTTTCGTTCTGTATGCCAATGAGCTCTAAATACATGTCTATACCTTCCAAATTGTTTACATTACTAAGAATCGGAGTCGTTAACCCTTTTAGGTTTCCGCCGTTTGCACGATGCAGATTTTCGCCCAATTTTTTGAAACCTACAAAATCTTGAAATTTTTTCCAATTAAAAGTTACAAAATGTTTTTACTTCTTTAAACTGATAACAGATGGCAGCACTAGCCCCTTTTCTGCTCATTTAACTAAAACACATTGAATACAAGTGAAAAGAAGACTATATTTAGGCGCTCACACTGCGCAAACGTCGGCTCTGAAAGGATTTTACAAGGAATTTATTTAGAAAATATGTGTACATTTCATGATTTTTAACTTTAGTATTTAGGCTTTAATTCAATAGTTATTCTTAATTGCTAAGAACAAATTTTATTGTTTATATGTATCAAATATTGTAAGTTGGTTCATTTGTACAAATATCTATCCTCTAACTATGTGTCTATGGGAAATCTATCTCTACTAAGTATCTACCTATCCTTATTCAGAAGGTTCTTGATGTTCCGGAGGAATAATCGAAGAAAGGTACCTATTTCTTAGTACCTTCAACTAGTTCTAATTGAAGAAATTAGGTAACAAAATTTATTTCACAGATGGAAAACAACATTGAAAAATTGGGTTACAGAAAAAAACTGCATATTGACTAGATAGTGATAAACACAAAATTCGTCAATCACATACTGCTAAATATGGAATTGTAGGAATACTCTAGAACAGGGGTGGCCAACCTTTTTGGGAAGAGTGCCACTATCTGAAAAAAAAATATTATGCGTGCCACTTCCAACTTTTCCAACTTACAAAAAATATAAAAAGGGGAACTCAAACAATTGGGTTCGTCACATAACCCCGTTGTCATAGAGTATCTTTGTAATCGTGTCAAGCAGTGCCGCTTTCCTGCGCTGTTATTTTCAGTAGCGTATGAGTAAGTTTTTTACAGATTTTGACAATTTATTATTTTTTCAAATTTCTTAATTTTTTAATAAGTTTCCGCGTGCCACTGTTAAAACGCCGCCGTGCCACACTGTGGCACGCGTGCCGCGGGCTGGCCACCCCTGCTCTAGAACAATTAGGAGATAAACAATCACAACGCAACAAAAGCTAACTCTACGGGTGGCCAATGAGATCCGTAAATTGAACTTAGAGGAAAAATAGAAACTAAGTAGTACACACGATTAAATTCCAAAGAACAACTCTTTAAGACAGCAGTGTTAATTTACGTTTTAGAGGTCATGGTTTAAGTATGTTAAGAATATTTCGGAACCATTATGAAGGATATTCAATACATTGTTGACCGGTAATTTTATTTAAATATATACGCAAGTCACCGGAAAAAACTGAACTATTGGAATTTAAATACGGCATTTTTATTTTCTGAAATGTGTTTTCTTTATATGGAGGTCTGAAATTCCCAGTTTTCATGATAAAATGTGAGGAACTGCCTGAAGCTCCTTCAGATCATAGTATAGGTACACCTTCAGGTCATACCCAAGTACATCAATATTCAGCTGATCAAAAATATCTCCAATATGACTTTCTTTTATACCAAATTGTCTTTATCATTTGAATGTAAAAAAACGAGTTACTCGGTACCGGTCAACAATGTGTTAAGATACAACATTTATATTTCAATATAAACGTTAAAAATATAAGGATCACCAAAGTTAATTTTAACTTCTTTGAGGATTGATTACTCTTTCTTTCGAATTCATTTCCAAAATTTACTCTTTACCATTTCCAAGTTAATTTCGTCATCAAGAAAAAAAAAAAACTTCAAAAATCCCATTACAAGTGGTACTACATATTTTATAATCAGCTCGAAGGAAAATTCCTTTTTATTTTATTTACAGTGGTCTGTTGGTTGCAATATAACGTTGTAAATAGTTATACAATAGTTCAAGAAATAGTTATACAAAGCAAAGAATCAATCAGCAGTACACTCTGTATTCTCGCGATCTATAATACACTAAGTTAATTTAAAGAAAAAAACTTGTGCTGCAATGTTATCAACTATATAGTTAATCTACGAGCAGATATTGCAATAAAACATGCAGATATACAGTTGCTCATCACATATCATGTTTCTCGACGACGTCAGGATAATTAAAAATTCCGCACTGATAGCGGATGACATTTTGGACGCTTCTGTTAATTTCCTAATTATAATTAATATTAAATGTACCTAAAATGGGTCGAATTTTTATAACATCTTTCAACTCCACGCACACACATAATTAAATAAAATATCGCAGCATTCTTTGGAAATAGAAAAGTTTTCTATAATAAAAAGAAGCACAGCATTTGAAATTCAATACCTAAATGCTCCTCAGTTAGAGAGTATGATAATTAGAAATAGAGTAATTCTAACTACAAATGTTATTAGGGATTATCTCTCTCTCTCTCTCTCTATATATATATATATATATATATATATATATATATATATATATATATATATATATATATATATATATATATATATAACAGTTCTGTAACTGACTGGCCGACTGACGAATAATGCACAGACCAAACCGCTGGACCTAAAGGGCTGAAAATTTGCATAGCGATTCATCTTATAGTGTCGGAGTTCACTAAGAGAGATTTTTGAAAAATTCTTCTTAGATTTTTTAAATTAAATTTTTAAGCTGTTTTTATAACATTCTTTAAAGTTTGCTTTTAGAATAATAATCTGAGGCTTATAAAATTTATATCACGTGAAAGTTCATACAAATTCCTTTAAAATGAAATCATTTTCGAATTTTTTACCTCAATTTTCGGATTTTTGGGGAATTTTTAAAGATAATTAGATTTTAATAGAATTTAATTTATTAAATGCTGATCATTTCGTTTTTTTCTTTTTGTGATACTTTAAATTGATTTTGCGTCACATACATAACAACGAAATAAATTGACAAAAAAATATTTTTTTTCTTGCTATTTGCGGCAGACAATTTGACAATATCTAAAAAATATTAAAATACAGTAAAATAAATGTTCCTCAAACTGTAGTATATTAACTGTACTATACTCTCTAGAATGTTCTATTAGATTTAATTTGAATATTTTCTTCTACATTATTTTGTCTATAAAAATATCCATTACGATTTTTTTAATAAATATATTCTTATTTTTTTGGCATTAATTGCATATATTGACCGCTGTATTTAATTTGAATGTACTCCGTAGCGAAGCGCGGGTATTCAGCTAGTATATTATAATCACCAGTTTTTTTAAACAATAATTAAAAGTCCGTATAAATAACTTGCAAGTACAGTGAATGAAAAAATGTATTTTTTATTGTGTAGTAAGACTAAGGCTTATAATTATAAGCAGGAACATCTCAGTTATAAAAATTTGTAATTAAAGACAATAGAAAAAGGAAATTCTTACGCAATTTTTTTCCTTATTTTACCTAAACAAGTTAGCAAAGTATATTTAGTTCTTGATTTCCAGCACTCTGAAATTTGGAAAAAAAATATTCTTTTATATGCTGCATACTATTTCTTCTCAGCGCCGTAAACGCGAAAAAAAATATTAATAACCAGCAGAGTCTTCTTTAAAAAAATATTGAGAAAATTGAATAATGGGGCATATTGAAAAAATAGATAAATAAAAATGGTTATTAGTAAGTCAGCTATAAACTAAGCTACTTTTTCAGATATTCTTTTTATATTCATTCATTTTATACATAAATTAATTCTTTATTTCGTGGAAATTGCGTCTGTTAGTTATGGGGATGAACAGTTTCGAAAAACGCAAATGAAGGCTGAAAAATAAACTAAATTTTCTTCATATTTTAATACATTGACTAAATAAACTAAAATCTCTCGAACGGTGCTGGAATGATATAATACGGTTGTCAAATTTGTTTTGTGTAGAAAATAATTGTTATAGATGTTTTGAAATAAATCTTTTTTTCTGGGGAAAAAGTTATTCATCAGATTTTCCTAATAGCATTATTGTAACTACAATATTAAATTTACTTTTGCCGAGCAAAGATAACTGTCGTATAGATGTACAATATAATTACTTTCCTCAGATTTTTTTTAAAAGCATGTATATATATATATATATATAAATATAAATATAAATAAATAAATATATATATATATATATATATATATATATATATATATATATATATATACATATACACACACACATATATATATATATATATATATATATATATATATATATTTAATGATAGGGCTCTATTTTTAATGGTACAGGTGATGTATTCACACACAGATAATCATGGCCGCTGCAATAAACACACTCGAGGAAAAAGTAGGTACATGCTGAAGAGCTGGAGTATTTTATTCCATGGAAATAAACTTCAAGACATCAGAGACGGTACACAGCAATACTTTGTTGAAAGAAATGGCGCAAGGTGACGACATGATGTTTAACAAACACTATGATGAGTTTTAAAGGAACGTTGACTTTATTATTCTTTATTTCTTCCTTTAAAAATAAAATTGAAAAAGTTATCTGATGAACATAATTTTTATTTTGTGTGTTTGGGGACTCAGCTAATTAGCTCTTGCAGTATAAAATATCTCCTTATTTACTACCTCACGGGTCATAATTAGCAAATATTATTCCCCAGCTATCAGAAACTTTAGGGATTTGCGACAACCTATACAATTTTTTTCAGAAAGTTATTTATTTCCGCTGCTGATTTGATTTCGCGACTTTAATGCCCATCTATTGGCACTCGCAAAATATTTACAAAAGTTATGTAAAATATTTTACGTCGAATCGCCGTGTTCGAAGTTTCGAAAGTAATATCGAGGAGAGAGAGATTGTTACAATTTCTTTCTCCCTCCCCCCCATGTTTTCAATATACCAAGTTTATCCCTCGTTCTCTCTCTCTTTCCCAATCTTGCATTCACAACTAAATAAAAGAACTCTCCCTGTGTCCGTTATTTGCTACTATCTATCTACGAATATATATTCATGAGATGCAAGTTTCCCTACTGAAAATGATTTGCTGCATATCTATGCGCAAAGGTTCAAAAGATTTATATCTCCGGGTTCGATTATCTGCTGGGATTGAGGTCAGTTCCGTTTCAAAAATGGAGAGAGAAGAAATTTTGCTGTGGACATTTATCAAGGGGGTGATCGAAACGATAGAAAGGGACGCAGACTTTTTCGAAGAAAATTTCGCTGTTTGCGTGCGCCGACAATGGAATGTTGCCGTGTCATTGATATTTAAATGAAGTCATTTCGTAATTGAAAATGTGTGGTAATGACTTTTTAAACTTCGAAGAGAAAAACCTACGATTTGTTATATTTATCTGTTAATATTCGTACAACAATAAGTACAATCGGTAATTCTTTAAATTCCCTTTACAGATTTTCATTTAAAAAACCTTCAAAAAATTAAATTTTTTACTATGATTTAATTTAGAAGAATGGAATATCAGAAATCTTTGGGAAAAAATGAAGTCTATACTACAATTTGAACCGCGTTTATGGCCAAATGTATAAAGCTAATAGTAAAGAAATCCATACTTAATTTAAAACTTTAAATGGCTTTTTCTAAAAACTGTTATTTTCAAACTTTAGCGCACTATTTCTTCGAAACTAACCGTCAAAAATTGCTATAAAGTTTTGATACATATATATGTTGTATCTTTATACAATTTCTACCTAAACTTAAGTATGTGAATAAAGCAAATTTTTTTACAGAAATTAAAAAAAAAATTATGATATTTTTTGTACATTATAATACATTTGCCTGAAATTTTTTTTATGTGAAATATAGGTAAAGTAATTTTTTTAGGTGTAGATTAAAGTACAACCTATTGATAGAATATATACGAATAATTTAATATATATCTCTTATATTTTTAAAAAAATCTGCTTTCAATGCATTGACCTAAGATTCATTTTTCATAAAACATTAATTATTTTTTTTGCATAAAATAATTTATAATGATCTCCCCTAAATTCTGCTTTTGTTCTCTAATAGAGAAATCTTTGTACAATTAACCCTAAAAAAATGGTTTAAATTAACTTCAAATTAACTGTTTGACAACACATTAAGCTTGGCTGTAAAATCAGTGTATTTTGCGCGTGCAAAGGTGTACTCCCCTATTAGAGGATGGTGGACCTTTCAAAACGATTTTGAAATTTTTACCTCAGAGATATGAAATTTTGCATATATATTCATTAAAGTATAACAATATTAAACCCCATGTCACATTTTATAAATTTTTAAAATAGATTTTTAATTAAAAAATTGAAATTAAATTACCTTTTTCTAAAGTCCTCCTTGCGACTCAATTTTTAACTTTCCCTCTTAATTTTGCATTTATATTGCTTATAAATACGTTTTGAACAAAGTTATGTATATTTTTGTACTTTAGTTGAATAGTTAATATTTAGGAAATATTTTTATACTTGTACTCTGAATTTTCCTGAAATTTTTGTACTTTTTACCACGTTTTTATTAACTCGCTTTCTTGTTTTTGTATTTGTCCAGTACAAAAATTGCAATCTATTTTTAACTAACTTCCCGCCTAGCTAGACATTTGAAACTTTTAGAATAGCTCAGAACGTGATGACAATGCATTCTTTTAATACTTTTAGCCGTCTTTAAGTAGGATTGAATTCATTTTCAGCTAATTTTTTTTTGTATGGAAAGTTAGTTCGGAAAAAATCCGCAAGGTGGCGCTTCGATTGAATTCAATGCTTGCACTTTTGTGTAACGGCATTTGGCGATTTTGAAAACAGAATACATGTAAATTTAGTTTGCTTACAAAAATATTGTGCGGAAAATTTAAAAAAAAGTATAAAAGTTAGCAGTTTATAAAGTCTGTGGATAGTGGAAACGACTAAAATGTGATTAAAATTAAATAAATGAAAGTAAAAAAGAACAATTATGTGAAGGTCTGTGCAATTAGTTTATATCATTCAACAGAAAATTTAAAAACGTGGTATATAAAAAGTTCTTTTTATCTTGGAATTATCTACACTTAAATTAAACTTTTATAACCTGAATGACCTCGAATCCTAAAATGGATACATAACTTTATTTTCGTGTATTACAGGAGTCTTTATTATAAATTTCATAAAATTTCGTCAAAAAATATGACGCGAAGAGCATTTTAAAGACTTGCAAATTTGGAAATTTCTCATTTTGAGAAAAAGCTATTTAAAAGACGTTTTTTCACCTACCTTTAATACTTCTTTTCTAAAGCCACCAAGTTTTCATTTTACTTTTCACTACATATTTTAAATGCATTTCATTCCAATATTTACATGCGTTTTCAAATATTAATACACCCACCCAATAATTGCAATTTTTTCTCGATATTTGGTAATTTGAAAGTCTATCATCCCTTTATGAATCATTTCTTTAGAAGTACAAAAGAAATGATTTATTAGTTCTTACTATAATTTATTTTCTCATACTTATACATGCAGCGAAATATTGATCTTAGCTGTGTAAAGTTTTAAATCTTTGTTTGGAATGGAATGTTTCCACTTCATTATAAAATTGAAGATGTTTTGCATTTTGAAAGAAAAACTTATCAATGAAATTTTATACTTTTGAATGAAGAAAAATCTTGAAATTTCAAAACATTTTATGTATTAATTTCTATTACGATTAAGTACACTTTTACGTCATATTTTAAATTGGTATTTGAAATTATTTTCTAATTTTAAATTACAAATCTCTGAGTACAAATCTCTTAAATTACAAATCTCTGAATTTCTTATTGTTGATTCTGTGTTTTTTTTTTTACATTCTTAATTATTCATCCAACAAAATTTTTACCTTTCACTTATTTTTTTATTTCTTTGTTTATCGATAATACAATGTCCCCGTTTCATTAATATTTAAATTAAGCTGTTGTGTATTTGAAAACGAAAATGTCGTAATGAGTTTCTTAAACTTTGAACAACTTTTTGCAGCCCTGAAAATATTTTCTGAATTTATCGCTAATTTTTGAAAATAATATTTCAAATTATCAGCTAACTATAGTTTTGAGATAAAAGAGTAACTATTTCTCAGTTGTCGTAAACGTTTGTGAATAAAGTGAAAATTCTCGCGTTTACTTTTAATTTTTAATGCAGTAATTTACAATGTATCATTGATAATTTAAAAAAAATAATTATATTTGAAAGCAAAACACTAAGACATTTATATTTGGAGGAAAACATGTAATTTTGGAAATATTTTTATGCATTAATATTCGGCATCATTAGCAACCATTTTTTAGCTCATATTAAAAATTATCACGTGAGAATCCTGTAATTTATAATTCAGCTATAATTATTGTTTAGTTGTTGTTAAAGCATATTATGCTTTCTTATTTCTGCTTAAAACTATTTCGTCTTTCCTCTAAATTTTTAAATTATTGTATATATGTTGTTAATACGATATTGTCGTTACATTGATTTTGAGAGTGTTATGTTTAGTGTATTGATAAAAATATGGTTCTATAAATTAAAGATAATAATATGCCATTTTACACTGCAAGCTTTTTTGTAATTATAGAGAGTTTAATATTTCAAAGCATAGTTCAAAACAAATTAGCAGTAACAGTTCAGAACAAATACCTCATACATAATTATGCTGCTGTTTTATTTTCGTCTTTATGAAAGTGAAACTAGTTTGCTATTTATATTTTTATCTTTAAGTTCAACCTGGATTAGTAGAAACACTTTCTCATTGAATTTTTTCCTTTTAAATATAAAATTTAAAATTTTATATATTTCTTTTTCAATTTTATTGAAAATTCTGCTCAGTTTTATTTCTTCGCATCTTCTATTTTATACATGAATCTTTTTCAAACATTCTGCACTTTCACTGTATAAATGGGTTTATTCACTATTAAACTAATGAAGGCTGAAATTGTTGTTGTTACTTCGTTTGCCTTGTGTTCACAGAGGCTGTGATACCCAAGAGTTATAAGGTATTCCCATCTTATGTGACTTCTAATTCATTAGTAGTATAAAAATAGGAGACACGGCTAAACCTAAAATTAAAAGAAAATTAACTAGGAAAAGATTTTTTAGATATTTTCTAGCATTTTTCTCTATTCCTTTAGGATTGCCAGGGCCCCTTGGCTTCCTTTGTAGGTGCGCCACTGGTGATCGAAAGGTTGTTGATAACGCCCTCTGGCCGGAGGTGTTCCCGACCAGGTCCATGTAGGCTATGCTGGCTCAGGACGAGGCTCTGGTTTACAGTTGTATTTCAAGGGTCGGAGTCCGTCTTAGCTAGGTGCCATCACAATTTTGACCTAGCATCCCTAGGCGACATCAGGGGGATCCTAACCTCTCCCAACCCCTCTGACATCATAGAGGGTCTTCAGGTCTACGGATTTTACGTGACCAAATACGGCTCAGACGCGATGGTATTTTATGGCACTTGTGAGGATCTGAATCGATCACAATCGTCGCAAAAATCCGACTTGCTACCATTAGGCTACTTGGGGCTCAGGTAGGAATTGTTCCAAAGTCAAATTATCACAGCACTGAATTATGCGTTATAAAGTTTTATAGTTTTCCTAAAAGTTGTCCTATTTTCGTAAAAGTCCTATTATGATGCATGCTTCAGTTTTAGGTTCACTTTCTGTTGAATAATAGTCAAGATAAGAATTTCATCACTCAAGTTTTCAAAATTAGTCCGCACTATGTCTTTTAGCTATACCTCAAGTCCCTGACGACGGAGAAACAGAAAAAAAACCAATTGTACAGATATAATAGTAATGCAATATTAATTTTTATAAGACAAGCCAGAAGAATCCAACTCGCATGTTTCGAGTTCATTAAAAATAAGCTTCAAGTTAGAAAACAATAGAGTAGTAAGGCAAGGTCGAACATGTCTCGCTCCTTATCTCTCTCTCTTTCTCTGTATATATAGTATGCCCAATAAAGTCCTTTGCCATCCTCTTAACTTCGGGACGGCTGCTGCCAAATTCATAAAAGTGGTGTCTAGGTATAGTAAAGTAGCCATACGCTACTGAATGAAACCGCCTACGGCGACACCTGGTGGAAAACTGCGGAGTTAGCATTCCTATCTCGAGAAAGGAACGAGGTGGGGAAAAATTATTTACAAAGTTGTAAAGCATCAACGATTTAGTAAGAAAAGACACCTTGTGGACATCAATGCGAGGAACAGAACGGTTGAAACGCGCATATTTTTTCTTAATTTCCTACACTGTGACGTCACGAAACTTGAACGGAAGGAGAAATGGCTATCTTTCGAGCAAAACTCGACACAGCAATGTGCACAGTGGTATATCGCTTGTGATCCTCAATCAAAAGGACCGCGGTTCACGTCCCGAGGGTTGCATCCTTGTACTGATTGTCTTTATAAACAGAGTAGACAATACGTAGATCGTGTAAAATAGTGTCGCATCAACTCAACGCAACTTGCGCTTGGCGTTCGAAATTTTTGCAGTATGGAAATACGTAAGAAACGTCACGCCTGTTCACCTGAGACAGCTATAAAAGAGACACCTTCTTGGGGTTGTAGTATGTTGATGCTCATGGTAATGGCTGAGTATTCCAAAGCTGAGTATTGTGAGATGGTTTTACTGTACGGTGAATGTGGACGCGAGGCACGATCAGCAGCAAGATTGTACAGGCAACGTTTCCCTGCAGGCCCGCATCCTTCTCATCAAACCATCCTAACTGTTGTAAAACATTTATGAGAGACAGGCTGCGTTACTAGTCGATCTCGATCTGGCAGACCAGCTAAGGTAGGACGGCAAGTTCAGTCTGATGAGGAATTAGCATACGCCCTCGCATATTCGAAATGCAGCAAAAGAGAGATCGGTCAACACTGTGGCCTCTCCAAAAGTCAGGTTTCGAAAATCCTAAGCAATTTAGGCGCTCATCCATACCGACCAACGCCTCAACATGTTTTAGTGGACGGGGATGCCAAGCGACGCTATGCATGGTGCAACTTCGTCATAAATCAAATACAGGTCCAGCCGACATTCTTGGCAGATATAGTGTGGACGGATGAGACATGCTTTTCACGGAATGGCATGTACAATAGTCAAAGCACCCATTACTGGGCGCTGGAAAATCCTAGATGTTTTACTGACGTTCGACATCAAATGTGGTATGCTATAAAAGTTTGGTGTGCAATTTACAATAACAAGCTGATCGGCCGGATATTTTACAATGGCACGTTAACGGGTGCACGATATTTACAATTGCTACAGAACGTAATATCCGATTTTGTGGAGAACCTGCCGTTGTTTAATCTTAGGAATGTATTGTTTCAACATGCCTGCTCATAAGATATCTCCAGTGAAGCAGTACCTCGTCAATGAATTTGGGAACGAAATAATTGGGTATGGCGGTTTCGAAGAGTGGTCTCCATGTTCGCCTGATCTGACTCCATTGGACTTTTTCCTGTAAAGATACCTGAAATAGTTGGTATATGCGACCCTTCCACAAACATTGCAGGACCTTAAATGACGCGTTGCGGATGCTTGTGCAAACGTGTCACGCTCTATGCTCCAACGTGAGCAACGTGACATTCAAACGAGGATCCAAATGTGCATTGCAGTTGTTGGTTAGTAGTTTGAACATCTCAAATAAAGGTATGTTGTTATAGCCAGTTGTTTTTTCTTTCTCAGATCGTTTTGTCACGTCACAGTGTAGGAAATCACAATAAAACAAATGCGTGTTTTAACCGTTGTATTCTTCTCAATAATATCCACAAGGTATCTTTTCGTACTAAATCAAGGATTCTCTACAACTTTGTAAATCCCTTTTTCCCTATCTCGTTCCTTTTTCGAGATAAGAATGCTAACTCCAAAGTTTTCCACCAGGTGGCGCGGCAGGCGGTTTCAACCAGTAGCGCATGACTACTTTACTGTACTTAGATACCACTTTTATGAATATAGCAGCAGTCGTTCCGAAGTTAAGAGGGTGGCAAGGGACTTTAGTGGGCATACTGTATACAGAGTTTCCGATAAATACCGCCCAAACTCTGCACAGCCAGATTCCTCGTTGGAAGTACATAAAAAATGCCCAAAGAACTTTACCTGTACGACCCATAGTTTTCGAGAAAAATACGAAAAACAAAGTATGACGTCACATCCGGTGCAAGGAAAACCACTATATTTGACACATCAACAGCAGCATTCAGACACATCAGCAGCAACCAGATCTCACACCACTGAATTTTTTCCTACGGGGCCATATCAAGGAATTGAATAAGATCAAAGGAATTGGTGTATCGAGACGTAGTGACTACAAAAACGGACTTAGTTGCTCGTCAAAATGCTGCTTGTACTTCTGTGGACACCGCGCTGCTGCGACGTGTGCAGTCGTCCATTCCACATGGCGCTCAATCCTGCCTCGATATGCACGGCGGACACTTTGAACATCTGCCTTTATAAATATTTGCAAATACTGATGTTGTTGTGTCAAATAAAGTGTTTTTTTCCTTGCACCGGATGTGACGTCATACTTTGTTTTTCGAATTTTTCTCGAAAACTATGGGTCGTACAGGTACATTTCTTTCGGTATTTTTTATGTACTCCCAACGAGGAATCTGTCTGTGCAGTTTGGGCGGTATTTATGGGACACCCTGTATATATATATATATATATATATATATATATATATATATATATATATATATATATATATATATATATATATATATATATATATATATATATATATATATATATATATATATCTTTAATGTTGTCTTTCCCCTTCTACAACTACTTCCATTTCTGTTTATGGCACCTGGCTGTCGTTTTAGAATATCACCTCATGTACTGTACGTGTACGATAACGTGTACGAATGAAACTAAATTCCCACTGTACCGTTAGAGTCTGACTGCTCACCACTTAGCATCATGCAATGCCTTGAACTAGTCAGGTCGAACAACCTCTCCTCTCTTCAATGTACTATATAGCTGTTGCAAATATTCTTCTAATCTTTATATTCCTTATAAACGTTGATCTAAACTAGTAAACATATATTGTCCTTTAACATGCTCGAATAAATAAAATGATTCTTCACATCAACTGGACTGTAAGGACCTGATTAAAGAACCACTGAAGCCAACAACTACAACCAAAGATAACGCCTGCCGTAATCCCTCCATACCGATTCCGAATTCATTACTTATTTACTTACTTACTTACTTACTTACTTACTCACTCACATACACACACACACACACACACACACACACACAAGTTTACTGAAGTGAATGTATTCAAATTTTTTATTTGAATATGAGATACGATCACTATAAAATTTGGGATTAGAGTGGGTTTACTTCACATTTATATTTATTGGATACTTTTCCCATTTTATCTTAATGTTGGGCCAACCCTTGTTTTCTATCAGCTTCACTTAAAATGGTGCTAAATGATGCCAATTCGAAGTATTTAAAATATAGGAAAAGTAGGCTTTACCTAACGGAGTATGTAAACGGAATTTTCTTGGTATCTTCGTTTTAAATTGAAGTTTATTGAAACGAAGTAATAATAATCATTTTAAGAAGGTGTTGAATACTGTTTGCTAGTACAGATCTTGAAACAAACTCATACCAGCGATTGGATTAAAATTTTTGTGCATTTACAATGAAGATTTATTTGAAGATTTTATGGTGCTCAAGACTATTATCACCTCATTGAACCTTATATTCTTAGGAATTTCCATGACAAAATATACGGGCATGTGTGAATTTTATTAAAATACTGACGTGTATTTCAAATCTTCCCCTCAATGGTTAGAGGTACAAATTGGAACAGACTGCACAATAGCATTCAGATCGGGACTGTGGGTTGGCTAGTTTGACATTCCAGCAACGCAGTCTTGTTTGGTGTCTTCGGAAAACTCCATTGGAAACCAGGACAACATAGAAATCTTAGTTTAGTGGTAAAAGAACAGCCCTTCTAAAAATGGGACCACAATAATAGCAGTGCCAAAAATTGTGCATCCTTTGTACAATTCTTGCATTTCGGAAGTTTTAGAATTCTCCCTTTGGATACGACTTGTGCAGTTGGTAAATTCCGGTTTCTTTGCAAATTTTTGTTTAACTGCTCCTTTTACGTCTGGAGGTTACCGTTAAAACCTGGCTGTTTTAGTTCTATTCCTCTTCCATTTTTACTGAGAGACACAAATTGTGAACTTTTGAAATGTGAGATATCTGGCATAGGGTGGTTGTTAATGTGGTATCTCAGCCTTATACCATGTTGAAAATTAAATTACTAATCAGAACGATACAAGTATAATTACAATAAAGAGTTCAAACACAACTCCTCGAAATTATATATTAGATACCCAAATACTGTCTCGTATTTGATCTGGTAAGGTTCGGATATTAAGGCTGATGTGTATTTAATAACTTTGGATTCGCTCACCTCAATGTTAACCTATGGAGAAAATTTGTCCAAGGATTGCCGATTTGGATTTAAAGATTTTTTAAATTTACATTCCGTAATAGAGAAAAAAATTTTACAACTTAGGACAGTTTTCATTTTAAAAGTAAATTCAAATAATTTTCTAACATTTAAATTTTACGCGGAAAAAAAAAATCTGGTATACTGTATTTTAAACGCTACTAAATTCCTTTGGTGGACGCAATTTATAAAATGAATCCTGTTGGAAGGTGCAGAAAAGTTCAGGCTATCTGAAAATACCATTTTATTACATTATCAGCATTTATGTAGGTGTAAATAATAGACAAATTTTCTCCATATATTAACATTGAGTTCAGTGTATTCAATAGGGTTTGTTGTGAAGGATTCGGAATTGAAAGTTTTTTGACTCCTTCCAACATTATAGCCATTTTTTCCAGCAACGCATGTCATGGGTCGTAAAACGGCCATATTTTGTAGAAAGGGGAGGCTTCCACCTGCACTTGCGCCGATTTCTGAGAAACGTTGCGCCCCCAAATTCTTTTGGAAGGGTGGAACAGAATTCCAGGAAAGATTCAACGGACAGCCAATTTTCTTGGAAATTAGAGTACCACGTGGGTCAACCGTGGGGATGTCGGATAATCCTGCCCTCGAATAAAAAACTCGAAACGGCAGTAAATTTACGTGAGAAACCGACCTGGGGAGGGGTCAAAAACAAAAAAGGGGGAAAATTGAACCCCGTTTTTTGGGGGGGAGGAAAACGAGAGGAACGGAGGCAGAGGGTCAGAGATTTGGATGGCGAGCTGCGAAGAGAGTCCGGTGAAAAGACGCCCCCGCTAAAGCGAGATGTCCGTGTTCAATCGCCAGAGCCGAACCTACTGCCTCCTCCAAAGGGTCCCATCTTCTTAGCCCGATACCTGCTGCCTCCACCGGTAGAAGTGCCCCAACGACTCCATGCCATGCCCTGCTGTCTCATTTAAGCTCCCGAGGTTGGTCATTTCTCACCTTTAAATAGTGCTGGTGTTTTGTTTTAGAGATTACGAAAATATGACTTTATTTCACTCGACCTGTAATGGTTCTGCCACAGGAAGCGGATATAGTATGCCCTAATTCTGATATAATATGTCTAATCAAGATTTTATATATAATATGCAAAACTGACCTTTCATGTAAAATATTGTCTAATAAATGTTATTATTTTTATTTATAAACGCATAGTTCCCTTTGGAGTTCACCTCCCTAATTTTACACAATGCAAAGGGGTATCTCTGGTACCCATCTTAACAGGGTTAGTACACAGAAGCCTTAAAGTTGTAGTATAGTGTATATATATTTAAATGAAAATTTATATCTCGCTGGCAGATATATGTATCGAAAAAAAGGAAAGCAGAGTAAAAGCAGTCTGTTTACAATTCATAGACCTGAAAACATCTATTTCCAACATAAAACTTATTCTGAATTTTACATCTATCACTGTGTCTGCCATTCTATTAATGTAGGTTAGAGAGAAAAGAAATGTGTTCCCAAGTAGGGGTGAGAATTTCTAATACATCTTTTCGAAAAAATATCAGAAATGCTTCTTTTTTCATAATACAAAATAAACATTATCTTTTCATGTTCAATATTGTCAAAATCAAAAGGAAAGACAAGTTATTCATGAGGTGAAATGCAATTTATTACTTCGTACATGACGGATGAAAAATGCTACATTCATCCTTTTATCACTAGAAGATCTGTTATGGTTTTCTTCTATAATAGTGTACTATTTGTTGGGGAAGAATATACAGATGAAGGCATGTTGTACTGTCAAAATTTTGTGCTTTATGTACACACACACACACACACACACACATATATATATATAAGCTCAAAGGTATGAAAAACCATTTTTGATTTATTTTGAACCTAGGATATGGGGTTGGATTAATAACAAGATGTAAAGTTTCTTATATCTTTTACAATGTTGTCACATAGTATTATAGATAGTATAGATTTCCCATCAAATAAGTTGACCTGAAGGAAATATATTTAAACTTACTTACTTACTTACTTACTTACTTACTTACTTACTTACTTTCTTACTTACTGACACACACACACTCATATATGCATGAGAGTCTATCTGGGTGAGTGTGTGTGTGTATGTATGTGTGTGCCTGTGTTGTTTGTGTGATATTACCACAATTATGAGGCAGAGAAAAGAAATAAAAGAGATCATTTAAAGTCAAATGAAACCCTATGTGTACATATGTATCGAAATATTTAATCATTGTCCTGTCTTACACACAAATGTGATGTTTGGAACATCGCATAATAAATACTCATTTTAGTGGAATATTATTATGCACATTTGGTCAACCATTCCCATTATATAATCACTATCAAATGTACAATCGAAAACTGATGGGCGTTTAACCATAGAGGAGGTTTAAATACTCACGGAATTCTAATTAAATACAAGGATATGGAATTATAGTGTCTCATTCTGAGAGGATGGTTGGGATATTGAAACTTGAATGATGTGTTTCTGACACATCAAAGCACTCTCATTCATTAAGAAGTCACCAAAACTACGGTAAAAAGATTAAAAAGAAAATTGTCAATGAAAATGCATCAATTACCATAAGTAACGGTGAGAACTCAGGTGTTTCGAAATTTCAAGGGTGGCCCAAGTTAAAATGAGACTTTATTTTTTTGTAATGGTTTCGTTTCAACTTTCCTACACAATAAGTATCTTGCCTGATAAAATAAAAGTTGAATCTAAAATGAAAATTGCTCAAATGGAAGTAGGTAAGACAACAGGAGGAAGGAAAATACAACTATGTCGTTAAAAAATAACTAAACGTTTATTTAAAAAAATCATCGAAACTTTCGATAAACAAAAACAAATAAACTATAATAACAAGGCAGCGAATTTCTAACAAAAGCTAAAAGCTAAATGTTAACTAGCTAACTAGCAACCCCCATCCTCACTGCTATCTCGCTTTCTGAACTTCAGGAACTTCAGCTTCAGGAACAACAGTTTCAGGAACTTCAAGAAAAGTAGTGGTAACTACAGTACATGGGCTGGGCCCTCCATTGTAAAAGTTACGAGCAAGAATGTCACACGGCCGTTTCTTGTTAGCTGGGTCAGCTGGGTCGTAATCGGCAAGATTTTTAACAAAATCATTTGGCAAATCCTTATGGAAGTTAATAGCAAGATTTTGAAGATAATTTTGAATAGTGGGGAGATTTATCTCCCTATAAATGTCAACATTGCGAAAATACAATGGGAAATTAGTGCTTTGAAGAATAGTCATGTCTGAACACAGATTAATCCTAACTTATATATATCTATATACTAACTTCTGAAATGAATCTGCATACTACAAAAGTTATCTTAGAAAATAAACTATATTTAAATTATAGTCAGGCTAGTTGTTAGCGTAGCCTGATTTAAGAAGGCGTTTCTTAAATCTCGTGCGATTAATGCGAATTCAGGTTCAAACTGAAACACCGCAAACTTTAAATGCCTTAAAGCAATAGATAGATCGAGTAGATCAACTGAAGTTGTCAGGCTATCTATTCAATTCCATAGTTTTTCCTAGCAGGTTTATTGGTTGGAATATGTGAACATACAAGAATTAAAAGGGATACATGGTCTATATATCCGCTACATAATATAGTACACGTGTCTCTTCAAGCAACCTTACTAGATTTTAGATACCATGCGAAGAATGTCCGCGGTTGTCTGAAGAACCAGTCTTGAACGACGTCGCGGATCTTTGCATCGTTAGAAAACTGGTGGTCCTTGAAAGCTTTTATCAGTAGGTCGAAGATGTGGTAGTAAGAGGGTAACAAGCCAGGGCTATAGGGGGGATGGCCGTGGATCTCCAAGCGGAAGCACCGCAGCAAAACCTGTATACGGCAGTCGATTCCATGGTGAGGGCCAAGTGTGCTTCAGCGGGTCTCAGCATGCTTCGTGCTCCCACATTCTTTGCGAAATTCCCTAAACCATCTGAATACTGTGAACTGGGACAGACACTTATGCATATGTATACACATCCCTCATACAACGATAAATTTCGGGTTCACTAATAGTTTCTGCCACCAAAAATTGAATAACCGCTTACTGGAAAACTTTGGATGAATCCATGACGCCTTGCTTAAACACACTCAAACTGCACACTGACACTTTCCGACGATAGCAACTTTCTTTTGTAGCATACAAAATAAAACTGCGCCATTCATATACTGGCGCAAACTCAAAGCTCTTGGTATTTAACCACTGCCGTTAAAACAAAAGTCTCACTTTCATATGGGCCACCCTTATGTAACACTGCAAAAAAAGCGCATTTGAATCACTACGACACTGACAATCACCGGAAAAAAACTATTGGGGGTGGAGTAATAGATAGTCCTCCAAAACACCGCAGCATAGGCAGTGGCGCTTTTACCTGATTTTCATTAATGAATCAATAATTGCTTTATTTGCTTTCGGTTTGTGTTTCTCTAAGTCAATGTATGCATTATATGCAATAATTTTCATCGTTCCTATCATTTTCAACTATGATTTTTATCTATTCAGAAAGTACCCTGTACCTGAATATTTTTTAAATTATCCCCGATTTCGTTGCATAACAATTGTGATTGTGGATTTGTTCACTACTGAACTGAAGAAAGACTGAAATTGTTCATAATAATGATACGTCCTTGTTCTCTTCAATAAAGCGTATAAACAGTAAGAAGTATCAGAGGAAATTCATATCATACATTTTCAACTTGGGAATTCAATGCTCAAATATCAAAATATTAGTATGCCTGGGGATTTATTATGCTCACATCAGCAACCTCAAATTGATAAAAGAAACGTATGAATCTTTGGTGTTAACAAATAAGTCGGCTGGTTGATGGAAAGTCTACAGGAAGATTGTTTTAAAACTGACACTACTCAGAGCCACCTGTAGCGCGATCTATCAGCCGGAATTCCACCAAAATTGATAGAGGGACTAAGGACGACATGGAAAAGAAATTCCGTGAAAAAAAAATAGTTCGAATAGTCGCCAATAGGGGAAAATATGGCGCTCTTGTTTTCGGTGCACCCGAAAATTTGCATAAAAGGTAAGTAAAACATCAAAAATTACAAATTCAAGACTATGTAGTCGACAGCAGCGCCAGTATTTCGAGATATAAAGATAAGGGATGAATACCGAAAAAGTTGTAAGTAGACAAATAAAAGAAAGAATTTTCAATAAAACAAAGAAATTAAAATTTCTTTGTTAAATTTCTTTGTTTAATTTCTTTGTTATTTCAGAATAACAAAGAAATTTCACTGCAGCACCACTTTATACAGCAAATTCACTTATCACTCCTTCAATATGACCACCGTCCTGGTGGACGACACATTGCATCCCGAACACTACGTTCTCAACGGCCGAGCGTAACATGTCACCAGGAATGTTTGTCATAGGGACATGGCAGTAGTGTTACGGCCAGGGACAGGAGCATGGAAAAGTACAAAATAAAATAAAATAATTGTTAAATGCAATAAAGAAACAGGGCAATAAAAGAGAAGGGAAGAAAGCCATAGACCGGAACGAAATTTAGAAATAGTGTTTGTAGCAATAAATAGAAGATAAAAGTTGAAGAGAGTGAGTTGCAAGAAGAGAATAAAAGAAAATTTATGATGGCTATAAAACAGCCCACCCTACTTGAAGCCAAAGCATGGGAAAAAGTTAAAATTGAGGGAGAATGTATAAATCCCGCCCTCGACGCGCATTGGTAAAAGGGGATTGAGGAGAGGCAGCACGAACGAATGGCGATGGCATGATAATTTCCAGATAACCAATGGAAATTATAAGAGGCGGAGACATTAGTAAGAAAATATATGAAATAAAAAATAGTGTGAAGGCAGAGAGATAACCTGAGAAGTGAGAGTGCAGTAAAAGTTTGGAGATAGAAGTTGTCGAGCTCCCAGTGTCCCATGCCGAGTGTCTGCAATAAGCGACGGAGCCGTATTCGAGTGCAGTAAAAGTTTGGAGATAGAAGTTGTCGAGCTCCCAGTATCCCATGCCGAGTGTCTGCAATAAGCGACGGAGCCGTATTCGAGTGCAGTAAAAGTTTGGAGATAGAAGTTGTCGAGCGCCCAGTGTCCCGAGTGTCTGCAATGAACGACGGAGCCGTATTCCAGACAAGCAGAGGCCCGAATTCCGTTTGATGATAAAGACGACGAATTCATCATTACGAGTGCCAGCTGCCCAGAGGGATTCAACCGTCATCTGCTGAGGTACCGACTTTGCGTTTCCCTTTTATATTGTATCATTGCTTCTCAGTGTGTAGTCATAATAATTAAGATAAGAGCGCGATGAGTATAGTTTTTGAATATAAGATGTTGAGTAATAGACCGATAATTAGTACCAACAATTTAATATAATGTTTTGCATATATATATGAATTAATTTAGTAGGAGTAAAATTGAAAATAATATGTATAGAGGCAGTATGAAATATTGTTATAATAAGTGAATGAATCAAACATAGGTGTCGTAAAGAATTAATTTAGTAGGAATGAAGTTATGAATAATGTGTAAATGCCGGAGGAAATATTGAGTAATTTTGGAGTGTATTATTTATGTGTGTTAATATTCAATAAATTGATTTGTCAATATAACCAGAGTTAATTTCCATTATTTGGGAAGCTCATCAATGTACTAACCACAATCATGAACCAATAAGTTACTAAATCAAAATTATAATTAATAAATATAATTAATATAAGAATAATATAATAAACTCTCCTTCCCATCAATTATTAAACAATTTAAACAATCACGGTTACAATGTTCATCAAAGACCGGGATATGTTGTTCTTTAAGACCTCCAACTTCTAGACTCCACCAATATACACCTTAGACTTTAAATAGCCCCACAGAAAAATCTCACATGGGTTAGGTCCGGGGAGCGAGATGGCCATGCAAGTGGAAAAAAATCGACTGATGACCCTTTCATCTGTAAAGCAAAGGCACAACAGATTCCGCACCTTATAGCCCAAAATACTGGCGCTGCTGTCGACTATGTAGTCATGAATTAGCATTTTGATGCTTTATTTGGCTTTTATGCAAATTCTCGGGTGCGACGACAACAAGAGCACCATATTTTCCCCTATCGGTGACTTTTGGAACTATTTATTTTCATGGAAACTCTTTCCCATGTGGACCTAAGTCCCTCTATCAATTTTGGTGGAATTCCGGCTGATAGATCGCACTACAGATGTGTCTGAGTACGGTCAGTTTAAAAAAAATCACCCTGTATATATTGGATTTTGGTTTCTACTACTGCGTAGTATTGGCTTTATTTCATTTAGCTGTTATGCAAATTTACTTTCTTGATATCTTTCTCTATTCTCTTTGTTTGTCATCATTATGTCAATATTCACACTTAATTTGAACAAAACCAGAGATCACGCTTTTAAATAAGAACTGTTATTGGCTAGTTAAGGCTGCTGTGTACTAACCCAATTGGATTCCCTCACCTCAATATTAACCTATGGAGAAAAAGTGTCCAAGGATTGCCGACTTGGATTGAAAGATTTTTTTTTTAATTGCACTCCGTAATAGAGAGAAAAATTTTACACCTTGGCCAATTTTTCGTTTTTTTAATGGAAATAGTATTTTAAAATTTAAATTATTCGTGGAAAAAAATCTGGCAGTATTGTGTGTTTTAAACGCTCATCAATTCCTTTGGTGGACAAAATTTCTAAAATGAATCCCGTTGCAAGGTGCAGAAAAGTTCAGGCTATCTGAAAAATACCACTTTTATTGGATTATCAGCATTTATGTAGCTGTAAATAGTATACAAATTTTCTCCATAGGTTAACACTGAGGTGAGCTAATCCAATAGGGTTAGTACACAGCAGCCTTAAAGTATAAAATACGTGAAGGGTATAAGTTCTCTTCTACTGCTAATTCTTCAGCTATTGCTACCACTCCGACTCGAAAGCTACTTCAGATGTAAACGCCAGTACCAGATTCTTAGCTTTTGAGTTCTAAAACTTTCAGTTTTGATATTTGTTTGAGGAATGCAGATTGAGCAGTGCAGCAGTGATAATACATTATGCAGTGGTAATGCATACTGAGGATCGTGAGCATCTCTAATTTTTGATTATTTATTCAATAGTGGCAAGGTTAATAAGGATAAAGCACCCTAGGAATATATTTGGAGCCTGTAAATATAAGAATGTAACTTTACTTATTTAAGTAAATGACAGGAACCGTATGATCTGAAAAAGTTATTGCAATTTGATTTTCCCACGTTTTACCTTGGAAATGAGGTTTTGTGACGAGGACAAATTTCCTCTCCAGCTTTTTATCTTTCGTTGTGTTTGGCAAGAAGAGAAACCCGCGCAGCAGTACAAACAGGACTCCGGGAGCATAAAAAATACCACGTTAAATTTGTTTTCAAATCTTTATTAGCACATACATGTACAGCGAACTGACTTCTCACCTTGCCAAAATCTAGACATGTCCAACTAACAACTCGCCACCGAACACCTCTCTCTCGACTATGTTCAGCGCTAGGGGGTTGACAGTAATTGTGCGCCTACGGAAAACCGCCAACAAAACAGTTTGTCAAGAAAAAGTGGCAAACACCCATACCTTTAGTGACTGGGAGATAATGATCAGAAGTGCTGACTCAGCCAAGATAGTAGCCAGTACCCCAAAACCTCCACCCCCCATTGGGGGACGCCTCGAAAATTAGTAATGGCCGGGAGCCCCAAGTTAATAGCAGATGTTCCAGAACAGTGGCGATCAGTCACCACACACTGCGACAAAGCAAATCCCGAAAGCGGAAGAGAGGGGAGGAAGAAAAACTGGAAAGGCATATACACCTCTTATCTACCGCAGACAAAAGTCATCACAACAGTTTTTAGTGTAAAGCTCTGCCTTTCATATCTAAGCAAAACCTAGATATAACCCTAATAGGTAGGCATTTAAAACCCTAATAGGTGTTAAATGCCTATATTTAAACCCTAATAGGTTTTAAATGCCTACATAGCATCTGTTGTTTACAGATATGAAGTATTTAATAGAAAAATTGTACGAAATTGGAGGCATTGAAATAAAAAAGACTGTGTGTATATTTGAACTTGACTGTTTAATAGTGATCGCAATTAATCCTCATGCTCTGCCATAAATCAAGAAAATGGTGGAAAGTATCGACACGAAAGTATCGGAAAGAAATTCCTATCATAATTGATCATATTTTTTTCTGCTTTAAAAATTAATAAAAAAAGAGAAATTCATTGCTTAAATGTTAAAATTCTGCTCGTAAGCAACCTCAGATTTATGAAAGAAAACTTCGAGGCATATTTAATAAATATATCAATAATACCTAACTAAGTTCTAAATTTGGAATTTTTTTTAAATTTGAAGCGCCTTCTTCCAATCTTTTACAACAATCCTCTATTAATAACATCTTTTATTTGTATATAGTGTATGTTACATTCCCATTTCGTTAGTTTGACGATACTTTGTTCTGTTATACACGACATACAAGAAGATAAAATTTTAATAATACTGCCAGCTTTCTATATTTCTGTGCTCTCTGTAATAAATTTAAAAGTTTGTAGTAATGGTGCAAGATAAAAATTAGAGTAATATCTTTTTTTTTTACTATCAAGATATCATTTAGATATTTCTGAAACATAAGACAGGCTTGACAGGATTTGAAAAAATATTATTAGAAAAAAATGTTACTTTGAAAAAAATGTACTTAGACCTTTTCTATTTAAATATTTTGTTTCATCCTTTTGATTATCTCATCATTCGTAATGCATTCGTTGCATATTTCCTTTATTTTAAGCCAATAGGGATTATTTATCTAATTTCTCTGTATTCTACTTTATATAACGATTATTATATTATATTGTTACGAATATTGTAAATATTGCATTTTGTTTCGTTAAAATGGCTTCTATGGAAGAGCTCCTATAGCGATGTATATAACAAGGGAGTGTACGGGAATCTAGCCAAATATGAGAATTATCGCCAAATTGGCGATGGATTTTGTAACTAATTTTGGTCGCCAGATTTCGTGATATTTCGTCAACTTGCCGACTAAACTTTTCTGGAAGATACTAAAATTATCTATCTGTGACTGACCTATAGAGGGCTCTTTGGAAATCTATAAATATACCTGACATTGGAACTCAGTTCAATTTCTCATGGAGAATTGAATGTCTTGTAACTGCTTTAATTGGCGTGTATTGCATTGAAAATTCTGGTATTCTGACTTTTGTTTTTAGAATTTTATGTTGTATGGAAGACAGTTGTTTCGTCTTTTATGTTTGAATTTGTGTTTGCGCCTGATGAATTTACAACATAATAAATTTATTTTATGTGAACTTTCTGTAGAGATTCTTATTCAGTCCAAACGAACCCAGGAAAATGGAACAATATATTTTAGTAATACCATACTATAGCTGACACTATTTCAGATTGAGATACTATAGTATTTCTGTTTGAAATACTGCTAGCGAAAGAAAATTCGGTGTGATTCAGAATATATAAAATATTCATATAAAGTCATAATACATTTTAGCATTTATCAAAAAGTCTTCTTTTTCTTTCTTGTGAATATCTCATCTTTAAATCGTATTCAATGGCGTAAAAAAAGAATTATTATTTCTAGTACCGATTATGGCAAAAATAACGTAGGGAAAGGAATAAAACTTTTAAACTTTATATACGGGTAATTTTCCCGAATGTTATAAACACTTTTAAATTCAGCGGGAGAGAAAGTAAGAATGAAGATCTTTAGAAAAGTACTTTTAAAACTGAAGTTTTGAAAAGAAATTCAGAACTTCTCTTAAGCTTTTAAGAGGCCTTTAATGAAGTTTTCTACGGTGGAGCTCTCTATAACGAGTCTGTCATCCAAACAAATTTCGTAATCTGTGTATCTTACAACGTGACTTATGAGAGCAAAAATAATTTTAAATTTATATCCACTTATAAACTTAGAAAGCGATGGATTTCCTGAAAAATGCCTCTTGTAATTTATACGGCTTAAAAGTTATAAAGTCAAAATTGCACATATTGAGATAATTATGGTTCCTGACTTGGGAAAGATTCTCAGCACTGTATTATGGATACTAATGATTTCAATAAATTACTCCAAAGCATTAGACAAAAGATTAAATTTAAATTAGCAATAGTTCTTTAGGAAATAGCATTTAATGATTTGGTCTGATGTAAACATTTTTTATTGACTTGATCGTATTTATATTAATTTTTTGTAATAGATATTTTTAAAATTATGTGTATTATTTGTAACAAATTACTGTTATTTTTATAAAATGCGATCAAAATATTTCCACTCTGCCATTTTGCATTTAAATGTTTTAATTTCCCCCTTTTTAATCTCATCATTCGTAACGCCATCGTTGCATATTTTCCCCCTCCAGAATAGGAATTATTTATCTAATTTTTCTGTATGCTACCTTATATAACTATTATTATTGTATATACAGTAATACCATACTATATATACTCTATCATTCTTTCAAACAGAGATTCTATAGTATTTCTGTTTGAAATACTGCTAGCGAAGGAAATTCGGTGTGATTCAGAATACATAAAATATTCACATAGAGTCATAATACGTTATAGAATTTATGAAGAAAAATACCCATTTCCTTTCTTATGAATATATCCTCCTGAAATTGTATTCAATAGCGCAAAAAAGAATTATTATTTCTTGTACCAGCTATGACAAAAATAAAGTATGGAAAGGAAAAAAAAATTATACTTTATATACAGATAACTTTCCCGGACGTTATAAACACTTTTAAATTCAGCGGGAGAGAAAGTAAGAATGAAGATCTTTAGAAAAGTACTTTCAAAACTGAAGTTTTGAAAAGAAATTCAGAATTTGCCCTTAAGCTTTTAAGGGTCCTATAATGAAGTTCTCTGCGGTGGAGCTCTCTATACGAGTCTGTCATCCAAACAAATTTCTAAATCTGTGTATTTACAGCGTGACTTATGAAAGCAAATATAATTTTAAATTTATATCCACTTATAAACTTAGAAAGCGATGGATCTCCTGAAAAATGCCTTTTGCAAATTATACGGCTTAAAAGTTATAAAGTCAAAATGGTGCATATTGAGTTAATTATGATTTCTCACTTGTGCAAGATTGTCAGCATTGTATTACGGATGCTAATGTTTCAATAAATTGCTTCAAAGAATTAGCATAAAGAGGAAATTTAAATTAACAATAGTTCTTTGGGAAACATAATTTAATGATTCGGTATTACGTGATAATTTTTTATCGACTTGATCGTAATTATATTCATTTTTTGTAATAGATATTTTTAAAAGTATCTCTATAACTTTTAAGAATTTACTGTTATTTTTATAAAATGCAATCAAAATATTTCCACTTTGCCATTTTGCATTACAATTTTTTATTTTACCCCTTTTCAAGCTCCTCATTCGTAACGCCGTCATTGCATATATTTCCCTCCAGAATAGGAATTATTTATCTAATTTTTCTGTATGCTACCTTATATGAAGGCCTTATTTGAATAGTGGTCCAACTCCATTCTTTTTCATTTTTAGATACAGAGCATTAAAGTCTAATGCGTGCTGAGAAATGACTGCTGAAGTCTGATTTGTAATGCCTTCTGTTGGCAGCAGAAATAAGCTGGAGGTGTACTAGTTTTAAAATAAGATAGAAATGACTAGTATGAACATGAAAGTGAGGCTAACTCCATATTTTTAAAAAGTGGATTTGGACCACTATTCAAATAAGACCTTCATATAACTATTGTTATAGTATATACAGTATTAGCGTAAAGATTAAATTTAAATTATCACTAGTTCTTTGGGAAACAGCATTTAATGATTCGGTCTTACGTCATATTATTTTATAGACTTGATCGCATTTATATTAATTTTTTGTAATAGATATTTTTAAAAGTATCTGTATTATTTGTAAGAAATTACTGTTATTTTTATTAAATGCAATCAAAATGTTTCCACTTTGCCATTTTGTATTAAACTTTTTTATTTTACAACTTTTCAATCTCATCATTCGTTACGCCGTCGATGCATATTTTCCCCCTCCAGAATAGGAATTAGTTATCCAATTTTTCTGTATTCTACCCTATATAACTATTATTATATTATATACAGTAATACCACACTACGTATATATACTCTATCATTATTTCAAGTAGAGATACTATAGTATGTTTGGATTACTGCTAGCGAAGGGAATTCGGTGTGATTCAAATTATATAAAATATTCGTATATGTAAATTTTATATAATAGTATCATTCATTTTGTATTAAACTTTTCTATTTTACCCTTTTTTTAATATCATCATTCGTAACGCCGTCTGATATATTTTCCCTCCAGAATAGAAATTTTTTATCTAATTTTTCTGTATGCTACCCTATATAACTATTATTATATTATATACAGTAATACCACACTACGTATATATACTCTATCATTATTTCAAATAGAGATACTTTAGTATATCTATTTGAAATACTGCTAGCGAAGAAAATTCGGTGTGATTTAGAATACATAAAATATCCATACAGAGTCATAATACTCTATAGAATTATCAAGAAAAAGACCTATTTCCTTTCTTATGAATATCTCCTCTTGAATTCTTGCTCAATGGCGTAAAAAAGAATTATTAATTGTAGTACCAGTTATAACAAAAATAGCGTATGGAAAGGAATACCTTATATACGGATAATTTTTCCGGACGTTATAAACACTTTTAAATTCAGCGGGAGAGAAAGTAAGAATGAAGATCTTTAGAAAAGTACTTTTAAAACTGAAGTTTTTAAAAGAAATTCAGAACTTGCCCTTAAGCTTTTAAGAGTCCTATAATTAAGTTTTCTCTGATGGAGCTCTCTATACGAGTCTGTCATCCAAACAAATTTCGTAATCTGTGTACCTTACAGCGTGACTTATCAGAGCAAAAATAATTTTAAATTTATATCCACTTATAAACATAGAAAGCGAAGGATTTTCTGAAAATTTGCCTCAGTAAATTATGCTGCTTAAAAGTTATAAATTCAAAATAGCATATGTTGAGTTAATTATGATGCCTCACTAGTGCAAGTTTTTCAGCAACGTATTATGAATGCAAATGATTTCGATAAATCGCCTCGAAGCATTAACATGACTTCAAAGTATAGAGTAGTAATAGTTCTTTGTAAAACTGATTTTTATGACTTTTATAATTTTTGTTAGACTCTTTTATATTAAGATTATTGTCTAATAAAGATTTTTAAAAGTATGTGGGCTATTTGTAGGGAATTGATGTTCTAAAGTTAAAATAGATTTAAAGTAAAAAGTTATGAAAAATAATATATATTGAGTTATTTATGATGCCGGACTTACGCATCATTTTCTGCAACGTATTATGGGTGATAATGTTTATTATAAATGGTTTTGAAGCATTCACATGACGGTAAAATTTAAATTCAAGGTAGTTCTTTGTAAAATTGCTATTAATGATTTCGGTCTCACGTAATAATTTTTGTTATAGTCGTTTACATTAAGGTTTTTATGTAATAAATGTTTTCAAATGTATGTATACCATTTATAAGGAATTAATGTTGTTTTTATAAGCCACAAAACAATAAAGTATTATTTTTTATTCACGGGACGTTTCGCCGCAAAATTTCAAAGGTATATAATTCTATTACTTTCATACAATAAGGAATGTAGAGAAATGAAATATTAGCTAAGTTTTACATATTCATATAAAATTACATAATCTGGTTAAGCACACTGAATAGTTTGTTGTATTTAGAAAAATATTATTTTTCAAAATACAATACAGGTGTAACTAAATCGCTTTATTTTGTTTACACAAATCAATAAATTTCATCAGAAAGAAAATTAAAACAATGATCAAAGAATCTTTATATTATTCCTCTACACTTTACAATGCAAAATACGCCTCCTGAAATATAATTTTCCCATTATGAAAGATGTGCCTTATACATACATGCGTCTTGGAAGTATTTATAAATTTCCAAACGTATAACGCGGATAAAATCTGGCATTCAAAATATATTTTGCCACAAAAAACCAAAATTTATCGATTCTCTTTGCTCAAGAAAGATTTACATGTCACTTATTTTCTGTATAAAATTTATGATCTATCCTAACTCAGAGAGCAAAAGAACAAGCCTCCATTATGTCTGATACGTGTGTATTCATGGGAATTTATATATTTTTATAAGATATCAATTTCTCACCTAGTAAAGTATTCCACGGTATTCGTATGCGTGAGGATTCACGCGGATTTAAACTTTGCGTTCGATTATCTGTTTGGATTAGGGTCAGCTGCTGGTATAAAGAATGGAAAATTGTAATCTATTTTAGACATCAATCTTCGTTCAAGAGAGGGAAAGGTAGTGTTTCTGACGCATGGATTAATTCTTATAGCGATTATTGTGGAAGTGAACCATACTCTCGTTTGACAAAAATTCAGAGATATTACGTCTCTAGTCGTGTTTCTTGATGTTGAAATTTTATTCGAGTGTAAATTCAGGCATGATATTGTTTAGACATTCTGGCACAATGATATTAAATATCGTAAAACCATGTAGCAATGCATTTCATGTGACTAATTTATAGATATATGATGTTATATTTTGTGTGCTGTTGAGAGATTCCTAATTATTTAAAACCCTACGAAAGTCCTATTTTTTTTAAATGTATTTTTCAGAATGGCTGTGTTTGTGAAAAAGTTATTATTTTTCTCTTTTGAATGAAAAAATAAACAACGAAGATTTTGTGTTTCTTTATTCAATGTGCCTCTTGCACCTAATTTGCCTTTAACAGCAACTTTTTTTTTGGATGCCACTAATATCTCGTTACGCGTTACTTTTTTTTCTGAAATAAATAGATTTTATTTGATAGTATTTTAGTGTCCATGAACTAAGAAAACATGTGAAAACATACGGAATATTGAAAGTTATAGGTGGAAAGATTTTTACATCAATTATGTCACATATCTGAATAGTATTTTAGTGAACATGAACTAAGAAACATGTGAAAATATGCGAAATATTGAAAGTTATAGGTGGAACGATTTTTACATCAATTATGTCACATATATGAATAGTATTTTCGTGACCATGAACTAAGAAGCATGTGAAAATATACGAAATATTGAAAGTTATAGGTGAAAAGATTTTTACATCAATTATGTCACATTTTCGTGACCATGAACTAAGAAGCATGTGAAAATATACGAAATATTGAAAGTTATAGGTGAAAAGATTTTTACATCAATTATGTCACATATCTGAATAGTATTTTAGTGAACATGAACTAAGAAACATGTGAAAATATGCGAAATATTGAAAGTTATAGGTGGAACGATTTTTACATCAATTATGTCACATATCTAAATAGCATTTACGTGTCCATAAACCAAGAAAACATGTGAAAATATACGAAATATTGAAAGTTATAGGTGGAAAAAGTTTTACATCAATTTTGTCACATATCTGAATAGTATTTTAGTAAATATGAACTAAGAAAACATGTGAAAATATACGAAATATTAAAAGTTATATGTGGAAAGATTTTTACATCAATTATTTCACATATCTGAATAGTATTTTAGTGACCTTGAATTAAGAAACATGTGAGAATATTCGAAATATTGAAAGTTATAGGTGGAAAGATTTTTACATCAATTATGTCACATAACTGAATAGTATTTTAGTGTCCATAAATTAAGAAAACATGTGAAAATATACGAAATATTGAAAATTATAAGTGGAAAGATTTTTACATTAATTATGTCACACATCTAAATCAGTCTGCAAAATCACCGTTAAATAAATAGTGCATACTTTCTCATATGTATTTTATTTTCATTCGGTCCATAGAAGAATGATTTTTCCCTCAATAAATAAGCAGCTTTGGCAAAAGTGACGCCAAGTAGACCATTTATTGGAGGGCAAGATTATCGGGAATTTTTACACAGAACAGTCAGAGAGAACGGTGTCCAGAATTGGACATTCCACAAAGATTCATATATTAGCTTTGGAAAAGCGTTATTGGTTTTTAAAATGCCAAACAGTACGAGGTATTCCAGGAGTCATAATTCCCTAGTATGGCTGAGATCTTGCATTAATTGCCCGAAGTGGGACTATGTCTAGTAACAAATCTCTGCATAACATCTCAGCAATAAGAATTTAATAATCTTCCTAATTTCTCAGCAATAAGTATTTCAAAAGAAACTGTTCGTCGGAGGCTCAAGAAAAATGTTTGCATCGACGATGTCCCGCAGTTTATATATCGATCACATTTATGAATGAGAATTCCCGTTTAAAATCATATAAGAAACGATGGGACTAGATTATGGATCAGTAGAGCATTGATCTCATCTTTGATAAATCTAAGTTCAAATTATAGACTATATTTATAGATATACTCTGAAGAGAGAACCAGAACTCTCAAAAACATCAATGAAGGAAACCAATCTTTTGTACGGTGCGGTCATTGTAAATGCAGGCATTATTTTAAATGGGCCTTCAGAGCAACATATCATCGATGAAGCTTAGAGATTTGAGTAGTATTCTAAAATGCCATGTTAGACTTTTCAGGGGCGATATGTCCCAGATTTCACTGTCAAGAAAGAAATTGCACTGTCTTGCAGATCTGAGTAAGTAGATGACTTATTGCAAAATGACAGTATTCAGAATATAGAATGGTGCATATTATCACTCTTTAACCCTTTCAGGGGACAAACGGCCTCCACCGTTTGCACGGTGCAGATTTTTTTCTTGATTTTTTTTAACCTAAAAAAACTTGGAAAATTTTTCCAATTAAAGGTTGCAAAATGTTTTAACTTCTTTCGACTGATAACAGATGGCACCACTAGCCATTTTTCTGCTCATTTAACATGAATTCATTGAATGCAAGTGAAAGGAAGACAAGATTTAGGCGTTTGCACTGTGCACACAGCGCCCCTGAATGGGTTTTAAATAATCATAATGCCTCCCACATTGTATAGTGATTAATGTCGTGAGCTTCCACGGAGTGGGCTTGAGTTGAAATGCCGAATAAGGGTTGGTCGTTAACGTGTTGTGTCCTCAGAAGAAGCAATGCTGACTCACCTAAATGGTGCTTCCACAATAAAGGAGCCAGCAAAATGTCGTGGTGAATAACACAAGGTGAATGTCTCACGTCAAGTGCCTCTACATTAGAAAAAAAGTAATAATCCTAATTAAATCCCTCCCCCCCTTTTTATGAGCTCAGACTGTAAATATTATTTTGTCACTTTTCAAATTTGCGTAGTTAGTCGATATTCCGTTTCATTGCTAGATTTTCCTCTCTACAAGCTTGAAAAATATTTTTATTATAGCATGCGAAGTTCTGGCATTTAGGAAATTGGCTTACCAATTATTCAAAAGGATATACAGCGTACAGTATTTTTGTACCCCCGACGGTGATAAACACTAACTATTGGCATATGCCAAAAATAAAATATGACTAATTTTCCTTTTATCCGATGTGATTTTTAATTGCATATGTCTGAAGAAAAACTGTACAGTAAGTTTATAAATTGTCTTTTTATCTAAATCGGGAATATGCACAGTCCCAAATGCCTTAAATTCAAATCAAGGTTTTAAAGTAGGATTACGTTCCTCCATAACGGTCCTCCGGAAAGGAAAATTTCAGACGCTAAAACCGTTCGTCCTGACCTCGCGAGTTATAATTTTGACAGCGTGCCAAACCCAGTCTGTATCGCTTGGATAGGCAGTAAACAGTTAAACAGAAAAGTACCAAAATGCGTCAAAATTTTCATATATACGTATATGTATATAAATATATATATATATATATAATATACGCACATATATATATATTTATATATAGATATAGGTACATATATACATAACACATACATACATATATGCATACAAAAGATGTAAGGAACGAAAAGTAATCCTATGTTAATTACACGTGGTAGTTTCGTTAGAAGAGACTAAGTGATTTTTTTTTTAGAGTTTTTGTTTTCCTGTAGCAATTGCTGTAAGTCCCGAAATGGTATATAGTACAATTTCTCAAATTTCGATTTTTTTCCTTTGCAGAGTTATTCATAAAAATTTATCTTAACAAATTTCCGAACAAACTTAGACTTCGGAATAAAAATAATATATATTCTAAGCGATTTATGTAAGATAATAAATAAAGGACTATAAAAATTCATATTATGCTGCTCATGCATTTTCATTAAGGTGAGTTATCATGAAAATGGAAAAAATGTTTCAGGTTTTTTTTTTTTATGAGGTAAAGTTTGGGTACTTCTTGCATTCATTTTGAAGAAGTGGTTATAATTAGGGGAAGGGTGATAGTTTCATAAAACATTTATTTTTACGTCTGCTACCATAACGTAGTAAGGGAATTGTGATATTCATGCCAAATTTTAAACTCCAATATCCCCTTAAACATTAACAGGAAAAAAAATGCACAAGTCAAGGTTTAACGGACTTCGAGGTCTTTGGAATGTTATAATATAAAAATACCTTTCTGCATTTTATCAATCCATTGTTTGTCAGTGTTTCCGCTTTTGTTGAAAACTGCTGAGAATATCGACATGAAATTGATGTCTATATCTCACGGCTCTGAAACGGAGATATCTGGAGAAATAGAATTCCGTCTCAAATTAGAGAAACTAAAAAAGATATATATGTGACAGAATTTTACGTATAAATAACATTATTTATGACTAAGAAAATCCTTGTTATTGTATTATTAAAGCATAAATGAAAAAATTGTTGGTTGAATTAAATGTATTTTTACTCTATTATGTTGAGGGCTTTCAGAGTCACTGTAATTTGATTGATGGGAAGAGATTTCTCAAATTTTTATGAAATGATAATATGTGAAACAATGGTTGTTAGTTGGTATTTCTTTTTGCAGTGATATTTACGGCATTTTATTCAATTATCTTAGGAAGTCAAACATGATATATTAAGAAGGAAATTAAATTAATAATCTAGTAATAGTTAGTATTGTTGCTGTAAAGGGTCGAGAAATATCTTAATTTTGATTCTTAAAATATGTAAAAAGTTAGGGTTTCAAATAATTTGTGGTTATTTAGAATCCTAACTAGTAGGGATGTTAAATAATTTGTAATTTAAAGAAATTATTTAAAATTAAATAATTGTCTAAAATATACACAGTATGAAACATAATCTCGAAGGATCCTAGTGAAATATGTTTTTTTTTTATAAAATCATTCCCCTTTAAATGAATATACTAACGTTTTATTTATAACATACGCCGTAGGTATAAATTTAAAAGATCTATTAATAACATACGCTTTAGCGACAAATTTAAAAAGTCTACACTCAACGTATGTTTCGAACAGTTTTGGGTATAGTTTTTGCATAAAACTTGAATGTTTTACAGAATTATGTATGTATATAAATAAATAAATAAATAAATATATATATATATATATATATATATATATATATATATATATATATATATGTATGTATATATAATGTAATGTATGTATATGTAATGTAAATTTTCTCTCAGGAAAAGTTTGAGTTAAGCATGTAAGTCTTGAGATTTGATGATTTTATCTCGCTTTTATTTAGAAAAGATGAATGTGTGAACTTAATGCTTCATTTATGTAATCAACATTATGTAATATGAAAAAATACTATTTCATCACAGCAGTCTTGGATTTTCCTTTTTCAGTATTTTCTTTTATAATATTATATGATATAGATTATATACGATTATATAATATAGATTACTTAATTATATTATAAAAATATTACATAATGTATTTTAAAAAAGTATTAAAATTTATATAAATTTTATTTATGCCGATTTACTGTAAAGGAAAAAATATAACGAATGTCTCATTTACTAGGAAGGTTTTGTTCCACTGTGAAATATTTTCATGCAGATTTTAACACCACCACTTTTAGTGGCACTCCTATATTAATTTTAATAATTTTTTATTTTCATGTTGTCAATATATAGTAGATCACTAGCTAATACATATTAAATAAAAAACTTAATTTTCATTCACTAAGACCTACAATATGTTGGTGTGTCCAAAGTATATTGATTTCAGTGAATAAGATTCAACAAAAATGCGTACTGCATTTGATTTATAAGTACTATTAACCTAATATTGATAAATCACGTGTCTAGCGATCAATTGCTTCTAGAAGGACTGATTATGGTTTTCTGAAACTTAATATTCAATATTTATATTATAATATAAATTTGAAAATAATACAAATGTAGATATTTCTAAATTTATCTCATTAAAACACAAAATTCTTTGCGTACCGTAACCTTTATAAACTATTGCATTATTACTACAATACTCTAATTATAATTTTTAACAAAATGTGTATTTAACACAAAAATATTAATATTTGAATTTATTATTAGACATTTTAATGTAATTTCATTGGGTAATAATTATTTTGCCTTCTATACTTTGTTAGAAATTGTTAAGTTCTTTTTCTTAAAGGATAATAATTTTATCCTTGTTTTTATCGGGTAATGGGTATGTATACAGAAAAAGCGAATATTTACATTTTCAAAATATTAAATTATAGCCTGAAATAATAAGTATATTATTTTACTCTTAAGAGCTTTTTCCTTTAATAATGTTATGCTAAAATTATTACTCGGTGTGTTATCTTTAAAACTCTTTTATAAATTCTGAAATGTTTATTTTTACTAGATTTATTTTTAATAGTATGATAAATATTACACGATGTAAAAAATATCTGCACATATTTTAGTGGCTTTTATGCATTTTATTCTAGAAACATATTGTTTCAAATCAATCTTTTACTAGTTGGTACCCTTCAAAATATGACGGCTGGACAGTAAATAAATGTACTAATACACATATTATACTGAACAAATCATTCCCAAATGTTGAAAATTAAAATATTAAGAATAGAGATATACACTTCAAAAAATTACTTTTGAACCCTTTCACCCCCCCCCCCCGAAAAAAAATTAGAAGTATGGTTACTCAACAGCCCGAAATAAACTATTTCTGTCAGGAGTAATTCTATGTCTTACAGACATAATTAAAATTAAAAATGGCAGAGAGAGAATTAGAGACATTCCTCGGAATAAACCAATTAACGTGGTTATGCGGCTTTGTACCTTGTGAGTATCTAAAGCCAGATTTAAACATGTCGCTGAGCATGCGCAGAGAGAAATTTTTAACTGTAAATTATCGTTAATGAATAGAAATTGCGGTTACTGAAACCATATTTGACACATCTATAGATTGAAATCGTTCGTTTAAGACCCAAATGAAGTAAATTCATGCAGTAGTTTTCTCTCACGGACTCCACAAAGAATCGGCTTACAAACTTAAATATATAGATTCTAATTGCTATTAAGTTCTGCTTAAAAATTGAATATTCCCATCTGGAAACATTAAATGTGCGTAAAAGTTATGATTCTCAAAATGTCACCTAATTAACTTATTCAGATGACAAAAAAAGCCTCTTAAGGTTTAATAAATCACTTGAAGCAGGAAATCAATAACATAACAAATCAATTAATCATGCGTAATGAGTGAAAAATAATGATACAGGAAGAAAAAAAACTCTATTGATTTTTCTCCAAATAAATGTATAAAATAAAATACGATCAATGCAACCATAAAAACTTCTAATGATAGTAAGAATGTGTGTGTGTGAGGATGTGTGTTTGCTTTTATATATATATATATACACTGAAGTGCCACTGAATTAGGGATACCTACCTAGTAACGAGTTGGGTCTCCTCTGGCCTTGATAACGGCTGCCACACAACGAGGCATAGATTCAACAAGTTTGTGGAAACGTTCCAAGGGAATGGCTTGCCAAATATTGTCTAAAGCTGTCTATAATTCAGTAACGTTCTTTGGTGCTGTGTGATGGCCTTTCACGCCTTGTTCCAAAACATCCCAAAGATGCTCAATAGGATTTATGTCTGGGCTTCTAGGTGGCCAATTCATGACAGAGAAGTCAAAGGAATGCTCATCCAACCAGCCAGTAGCCAACCGGGACTTGTGAGAGGTACAGTTGTATTGCTGGAAAACTCCATTACCGTGCGGATAACAGAACAGCATAAGTGGATGGAGGTGATCACCCAGCAACTCTACGTACCGAATTGCATTGAGGGAGGTTGGTACACGCACCAAAGATCCCAAACTGTGCCACGAAAAAACACCCCAGACCATGATTGAGCCACCATGCCCTTGTACAGTTCCAGCCTCCCGTCGGCGTTATGTAGTCGGAATCGAGACTCATCACTCCATGCTACTCGTTTCTAGTCCTCTACACTCCAGTCTCTGTGCTCTCTTGCCCAGGCAAGACGTGCAGCCCGATGGCGAGTATAGAGCAATGGTACTCTCGTAGGTCGACGGCTCCCGAAACCCATACGGTGAAGTGAGCGTTGCACAGTTCGTTTACTGTCTGTACGACTGGCACCGTCATTAAACTGGGTGGTAATTTGAGCTAATGTTTGGCTTCGCTGGCTACGTACAATACGCCTGAGCCGTCTCTCACCACACACTGTCAAGGCTAATTGTCCTTTGCAGTTTGCCCGATCGCTAGTTTTTTTCCCACCATTAATGTATTCTTGGTATACTCTTGACACTGTTGACCTTGAAAATCCTAGCTGTCTGACGATTTCGGAAATTGAAAGTCCCATGCGTCGCATACCTACGATTTGTCCGCGATCGAAGGCGTCTAAATCAGGCAGTTTACCCATACTGGCAATTCCAACAACTAATTCAGAACAACCACAGTACGCGCTATATATGCAGTTACCACAGCGCTCTCACTTGCGCATACATGATGCGCAGCGCTACACAATTTGCATAGGCTTTGCTATCCCTAATTCAGTGGCATTTCAGTGTATATATTGTTTTATTCAAACAGCGTGTTAATGATTAAGTGGTTGTTAAAGCAAAGAAATTATTGTCACTTATTTCTCTTTAAGTTCTTTTAACTTGTTTCTTTGAAAATGGAATAAATTTAGTCGCTCGAAAAGAGAACGATATCGAAATGACGTCTTTCTTGTTGACGATTCAAAATTCCAAGACATGTTTGATGCTGCACCTTTACTTACTTTACTTATAAAACAACAGTCTAAGAGGATACTTTTGGAGATGAACAGTCTGAAATATGTTACGATAATGAAATTTTCATTATAGGACTGATCATACACTGTCATGTTAAGAAATATATTCGTTCCAATCCCTGAAAATAAGCTCTGAAGGGCCTATGAAATCTCTTGGGTGATGGAGAATTTCGTATTCAGTTGTGTCAAAATTAATTTCGACTCCTTTAAAGGAGTCGAAATTAATTCAATTCATATTTAAAATGAACTCTTTTGTAAGTAAAAAATTAATAAAAATATTTAAGTTACTCATTTTTCTTACTCATTCATCAGGAATGAAAATTTGTTACATTGCAAATTTATTGTTAAGCAAAAATTAATATTAAATATAACTTTTAAGTAAAAATCAAAATAACAAAATACATACCTCGAACTTATGTGGTTTTATATGAAGGTTTCATTACTATTACAACAAAATGCTAGTGTATATGAAATATTAAAATTTGAATAATAAATGTTAAAATTTTAAAAAAAATGAATATTAAACCTTGAATTAAAAATAAATATTTTATTTTTGCTTTCACGTTTCCCATAATTGTCAAAAGGCAAAATACTGACAATGAAGTAATAAAAACAGATTAAGCTTCACTGTAACACATTTCGCTTAGAGTGGTACTCAAAAATATTTGAAGGCCTTATTTGAATAGTGATCCAACTCCATTCTTGTTCATTCGGAGATACACAGTATTAAAGTCTAATGAGGGCTGAACAAGGACTGCTCAAGTCTGATTTGTAATGCCCTCTGTTAGCAGCAGAAATAAGCTGGAGATCTACCAGTTTAAAAATAAGATAGAAATGACTTGTATGAACATGAAAGTGAGGCTAACTCCGGTTTTTTTAAAAAGGGAAGTTGGACCGTTATTCAAATAAGGCATTCATTTAATAAAGATACATATTTTATAAAATATTTACTATAAATATCTTTAAAAATGAGAACTCCATGAATAAAACGAAATATTAAAATTTGAATAATAAATATTTAAATTAAAAAAAATAAATATTAGACCTTGAAAGAAAAATGAATATTTTATTTTACACACTCGTTTCCCATAATTCTGCAAATGCAAAATATTGACAAATTAGTATAATAACATATTAAGCTGGTCTGCAACACATTTCGCTTTAGAGTGGTACTCAAAAATATTTAATAAAAGTTCATATTTTATTAAAATATTGACTAACAACATCTTATTTATAACAACATCTTTTTCTAACATGAAATTTATAACGCCATTTAACATAAAAATGTTTAGGTTGCACGATACATAATGCATGGAAAGTTGGTTTTAGCGAATTTATTTAGAATTAATGAAACGAGTTTCTTTATTAAAGAGTAATACAGTGGAACCTCGATATATCGAACCTCAAGGGTTACGAGAAACTTCGAAATATCGAGGATTTCGATATACCGAGGTTCGATTTAATAATAACAGGGGATTGTTAGGCAGGTTCAAGGGGACTGGAAAAACTTCGATTTATCAAGAAATTGGAATATATCGACGTTCCACTATAATATTTTAAAATTAAATTAATATAACACCTAACCTAAAAACGTAAAAACGTAAGAACGTAAAGAAAAATTTTCAAACACTTAAATATTTGTTTTTTTTATTAATTAAAACAAATAAGATTAAAAACTAAAAATATCCTTCAACAGTGAATTTCGATCTAGTTTGACCTTAGATTAGCTAGAACAGGGTGTCACATTATATCGAGATTCCACCTTAATATTTTAAAATTAAATTAATATAATACCCAACCTTAAGAAAATAAGAAAAAATTTTCAAACATTTAAATATAATTTTTTTTTATTAATTAAAACAAATAAGATTAAAAACTTAAAATATCATCCGATAGAGAATTTCAATCTAATTTGACCTTAGATTAGCTAGAACAGGGTTTCTCATTAAATCGAGGTTACACTGTAATATTTTAAAATTAAATTAATATAACACCTAACCTTAAGAACGTAAGGAAAATTTTTCGAACACTTAAATATTTTATTTTTTTATTAAGTAAAATAAATAAGATTAAAAACTAAAAATATCCTTCGAGAGTGAATTTCGATTTAATTTGACCTTAGATTAGCTAGAACAGGGTTTCCCAAACTGCGGTCGCGGAACACTGGTGTTCCACGGGAAGTTAATAGGTGTTCCGAGAATACCAAGGATTTCTTTATATCCTGCAACGGCTACAAGAAATTAAAACATGTTTGAACGATTCATGCTCTAAAACAGTGGTTCACAACCTGTAGAAATCTGCGGATCACTATGACAGGAATTGAACCATATTTGGATCACCCCAAACCCACTCCCCCCGACTTGAGGGGAGGAGGAACCTTCCGGGGGCATGGGGTGTATAAAATATCCCTCAGGCAAAAGAGATACAGGATTAGCGCACTCACATTCTTATGTATCATATTCTAATAATAAAATAAATATGTTAGACTTTTAAGAAATTTTAATTCAACACCGGATAGGCATCGGATATATTCGGCCTATCTAGTTCAATGAACATTGATTTCAAAATAGCTATTTGGCACCTTTTTAATATGTGGTGCTGGACTACTACTGAGGCTCTCGCTGACCACCGGTTGGGAACCGCTGCTCTAAAATGTCAAAAAATAAAAATAAATACTAAATAAATGATTAATGTTTTTTGCCATTTTGTCAAAATTTGATTGATTATGTATTACTGTATACCCTACAAACTAAATAAGGCGTTCCGTTAAAATTCCAAGATTTACGAAATGTTCCATAGCAGGAAAAGTTTGGGAAACCCTGAGCTAGAAGTTCTGATTCTGAATTCATATTGTGAATTGTTTATAGTTTTTTTTTCTTGTGAGAAAAGCTTTGTCAAGGTGTCCCCCGCGTAGACTTCCTTTTTAATAAAATATAAGAAATAAATTTCTCGCTAGAGTATAGCAAAACGAAAAAAATTAAGGTACCAATCTGCCGCCACACTTCCTAAATTTATAACTGGCGCGTAACATATCTTTAATTCTGAAGTATACAGAAACATAATGCTGAAAAAGAATGGTGCTAAAAACTTTTTTTATAAATATTTTTTCCTCGAAGAATATCTCGATGATTAATTTCGTGGGTTTCAAAAAGTAGTCTCATCCAAGACTTTAATAAATATCTGTAAGTCTCTAAGGGAGAATATTGCGGATAATGGTTATACATAATGAAGTAATAGAAAAATAGTATCTCGGTAATTGATTGCCTACTTAGCTGAAAGTAATGAAAATAAAATTAGGGCGAAGAAATGTGTTTAAGAAACGATACTGCTCGTTAAAATAAGCGCAATTATTTAAAAGAATTAACAAAGGGAATATTTGTATTCTAAATAGGAAGATTAAATACATTTTAGCATATTATGTAAAAAAATATAATGGTATGGCAAATGTAATTTGGTCTTAGAAGATGTCTGTTAGTATTTGACATATTAAATAGATACAGGTATTTCTCGACGTACGACCAAAATTTTTAAAGTAAAAAAAATAATAAAAATTATTTTTTTAAACAAAAATACTGTTCCTCGAATGTACAGTAGATATATAGATGTATTACATAATTATTGAAATAATATGACGCAATTTCTGCAATACTTCTAAGATTTATGACGCAATAATAAAAATGTATCATGCAATCCACACGATAAATCAAATAAACCTTCATTGGCTTCAGAAATGGCTTCAGCTTTTCGTTATATCAATAAAAGACTACAACAATTAGAAGCAATGGATCCAAATGAAGAAAGATTCACAAGTGTAAATCGTCGTATTCAGGAAAATATGGGTTGCTACCAGGCACTATACAAGGAAAGGAAGACGCAAAGAGTTCAAACTACCTTGGAAAACTTTGTTAAAAAAACTTACAATGTACACTCATGGACAAAAAAATTAGCGCACCAAGAAGGAGTCGTCAAAATGAAACGAAATTTTACATACGTAATGACTACTTTGATATAAGTAAATGATAAGAAAATTAAAGAAAAAGGATAATTTATTTCAGAGAAAAAGGCAAAAGAACGGAGGAGTTAATACTCCGTTGGACCCCCTCTAGCGCAAATGCACGATGCGATACGATCGGGCATTGAGTCATACAAGTTCTGTATGATGTCTTGAGACATTTCGTTCCATATTTGCTGTAACCTTGCCACAAGTTCGTTTAAACTCGTGGCATGCCCAACTCGTCGTCCCAAATGATCCCAGATATGTTCGATTGGAGACAAATCTGGGGATCGGGCAGGCCAAGGAAGGGTAGTAAGAGTGTGGAGACAGTCTTGTGACACCCTTGCTGTATGAGGCCGAGCATTGTCTTGTTGAAAAATGGCTCCTGGGAGCCATTGCATGAGTGGCAACACATGTGGTTGCAGGATTTCATGAACATACCGCTGGGCTGTCATGGTGCCACGGAACAATACTAGGGGTGACCGTGTATTGTAGGCAATGGCACCCCATACCATCACACCTAGCTGTGGGAGCGATGTGTCGCTGTACAGCAAAGGCCGGATTGAAGCGTTCACCACGGGCTCTCCACACACGAACACGATTGTCATCACTGCCGAGATTGAATCTGGATTCGTCGCTAAAGGCGACCTGGTTCCATTCCGCTGTAGTCCAGTTTCCTCGTGCTCGGCAAAACTCCAAACGGAGGCGTCAAGGGCAGCACACGCAATGGGCGCCGCGATACCAACTGTCCTTCAGCCAGGCGCCTTCGTATGGTTCGAGAAGACACAGAGGCCCCTAGTGAAGGTGCTACCTGTGCCTGGATGGCGGCCGATGAAGCAGTTGGCTGTACGCGTGCATTTCTTACGATGTGGCGGTCTTCTCGACGACTGGTCTATCGAGGGCGTCTGAGCCTGGTCCCAACACCTCCTCACAACACAATCAGAGCGGCCTAATTGACGAGCTACTCACCTAGCTGACCACCCAGCTTCCATCATCCCGACGATTCTCCCCCTCTCAAACTGCGACAACTGCTTATATTGTCTTCGAACACGGCGTAATGGCATGGCTATCTCAGCTCTTCCTTTGTAAATGATTCAGCACAATCAAACAAGCTTTGGTTACCTGTTTTATACTACACAGAGTACGATGTTCAACGCCCTCTACCGGCTATGCGTAATGCGCAATCACGCTGCATTTCTAATAATTTGCATATCTCCCCGACATGTACCTTCATTGCAAGTTTCGTTACGATCCCGCAATTATTTCTTGGTGCACTAATTTTTTTGTCCATGAGTGCATCTTCTGTCGCAAATTCTGAACCAGTGGATTGTATAATTATGTAAACAATTCAACAGTAACTAAAACTTATAAAGTGGGTATAGACTGCCGAACAAATTAACTGAAAACCTACCCTAGCGTTGAAAACTTTTAATTTTTCAATAAAAGATTGCGCAGTTGCAACAAATCCTCATATTGAAAACGGACAAATATATCTAAAATTAAATAATTCAACAGAGGAAGATAATTATACGAAGAATGCAGACAAAAATAAACAGAAATCCCACACTTAGGACACTATGCACCATAAGGCAAGATTCTGTAGCAGTAGCGGAACTAAACCTAATATCGAGGTAAAAGACTGGTCTTGGCCTCAGGAGGACTAACCAACTTAGTTACCTCAAGGGGGGAACTTTCTGAATAGGACGCAGGTCTAACCAAAAGACATACCAAGACCGCGAGATCCCCATTGAAACAGACAGTCAAATCAAATGAAAATACACGGACATCTTGCAGTTAGGACTCAACGCACCATAAATTCAAGTACACATACAATCCTAAAGAACACAAATGAAAAGACAGAAATACAGAAAGACAGAAATGCAAAAATGTGCACTTACACCAATGGATTTTACTAACATAATAAGTAGTGATGACGAAGAATAATTTATGTCTTCTAAGTAGAATGCATTTTAAATTTCAAATGTATGTATGAAAGTAAAAAATGTATGTTTATACAGATACAAAAAAAAATATTGTTTGAAACTCGACTTATGACCAACTCAACTTACGACCAATGTCCCGGTCCCTATCTCGGTTCTAAGTCGAGGAATATAAATAATGTCCCCCCTGTATATAAAATAATGTCCTCATAGAATAAGTTATTTGCTAACTTATTAATGTATGATGAAGCATATCTATCGATCAAGTCCTTTGAATTCATCTGTAAGGACTGAATGTGGTTTTTCGTCTGAAAAGTAATATTAAATTAGCTGGTACCCGTCAAAACATGGCTGCTGGGTAGTAAATAAATGTACTAGTACAGAAATTATACTCAACACATCATTGCCAAATGATGAAAATCATAAAATTAAGAAGAGAGAAATACACTTAAAAATTACAATTGAACCCTATAAAAAGAAATATGGTTAGTCAAAAGCGCGAAATAAACAATTTCCGTCAGGTTAAATTAAAAATAAAAATGGCAGAGAAAGAGTGCTAGAGAGATTCCTCGGAATAAATGAATTAACATGTTTATTCGGCCTCGCTCTTAGTAAGTATCTGAAGCCAGATTTAAACATGTCGCTGATCATGTTAAGAAAGCAATTTTTAATTGTAAATTATCTCTAATGAATAGAAATTGCGATTACAAAACCAAATTTGAGACATCTATAGATTAAAATCTTTCGTTTAAGACCAAAATGATGCAAAATGATGCAGTAGGTTTCGCTCACGGATTGCCTAGAGAATCGGCTTAGCAACTTAAATATACAGATTGCAGTTTATTATATAATTTATAAACATACATTTCTAGATTTATGATACATTACGTAATCACTATAGTTTGATAATTTCATATACATATTTCGACAGATATATAGAATATGAATTGCTTTTATAGCTTTATGCGATACATACATTTCTAAAATATTTGGGAGATGACATATTATTTAGAATTACTGGCAGCATAATGAAAGATTGTATATCAGTATCTTTAACAGGTTAAAAAAAAAGAAGTTCGAGAATTCGCCTCTTAATATATTTCGTGAAAATGTATTGATTCATTCTTTCTTTGCAAATATAAACTTTAAATTAATAACTTTTGAAATACAAGAGAATGAGAATCTAATAAATTGCAATAAAGGATCTTCCCCCGGGTATCTTCTTCTGCATTATTTAAAAGCAAGAGAAGAGAGGAAAAATCAGAAAAAGGTTGTAAGATCCGTAGGTCAATTTGTTCTCGATCATCACAAATATTTTACGTGTTCTCACTTTAGACCTAAGCTTAGAATTTATACGTATAAGAAATAAATCGATATGCAGCTGCGCGCAAAGTCGAGAAAAAAAATTCCAAAGGACTCTCAACTGTTTCCTGGCCATAAAGGGATATAGAAATTCGATTCTTTATTGAACGAAAGCTTTTCATTTTTCAGACTTTAGTTAAAATTTTGAGAAATATAGAGGTCAATAATTTCTTAGTGTTTATCAGTAATTCATCATCCCTGTAATTTCGCCGATTTCCCCTTGCCTACAACGCCGTTTATCTGCTAACCAAAGATTCCAAAATTTGCAGAAAGAAATACCTTGTAAAATGACATGTTCCGAAATATAATTTTTCTGAATACCATAAAATCTCGTCTATAATACGCACCCGAGTATAATACGCATGCTTGATTTTGCTCGAAATTTTCGGAAAAAATAAAAATTCTGCTATAATACGCACCCATAACTTTTCAATATTTTATTTAAAAATTGCACAAATATCTATTAACATAAATAAAATTTCAATAAAAAGAAACGAAAACGACAAATTTGGTAGGAAAAACTTAAATTGCTAATTCAAATCAAACAATACTGTCAAATTATAAGTCTTAACCACTTTCACTAGAATACAGCTCATCTATTGCTGTTGGGTCCATGTCACAATTTTTGTTGCCGTCGATATATATATCACCATCATCATCCTCACTTGACGATACGAACTGTGAGTTCCGTTTGTTTAAAAAGAATACCTGCTTAGTAAACGGGTGAATGAATCACGGATTGCAGATGAGCACGCACCCGTGTTCCGGCAATGTCTTACAACTGCTGTACATTTGTTTATCCAATGTTTAAAACTACGTTTTTTTGTACGCGAGTATAATACGCACCCTCAATTTTGCGTACTAAAATGTGAAAAATGGTGCGTATTATACTCGAGATTTTACGGTAATTGAAATGTTCTTTTTATTTTTTTTTTAAGTTCACCGAGAATCTCTGTGATCTGAAATTTTAAACATCCATGACCAGTGGCGGATTAAGGCCGTTATGTACTAATCGTATTGGATTCGCTCACCTCATTGTTAACCTATGGAGAAAATTTATCTACTATTTACAGATACATAATTAAATAAAAATGGTGTTTGAGATAGCCTGATCATTACTGCACCTTGCCCATCTTGTCTATATATATAAAATAGTTCCGTAACTGACTCATTCATTCACTGACTGACTGACTGACATACAACGCACAGACCAAACCGCTGGACCTAAAGGGCTGAAATTTTGCATGGCGATTCTTCTAATAGTATAGGGGTGCACTAAGAAAGATTTTTCAAAAATTCTTCTTAGATTTTTTAAAATTAAATTTTTAAGCTGTTTTTTAAACTGTTTTTACGTTTGCATTTAAAATAATACATTGAGGGTTATAAAATTTATATCACTAGAAAGATCATAAAAATTCCTTCAAAATGATATTTTTTTCGAATTTTTACCTCCATTTCCTGATTTTTGGTGAATTTTTAAAGATTAATTTTGAGAATTTAATTTATTAAATGCTGATCACCGGATTTCCTTTTCTGGTACTTTCAATAAATTTATCGCCACGTGCGTAACAACTAAATAGACAAAAAAATATTTTTTTCTCTTTCTAATGCAGCAGACGGTTGGATATTATAAAAAAAAAAATGCATATCCCTTACGATTTTTTTATAAATATATATATATAGATAGATATATATTTTGCATCAATTGTATACATTGATCATCGCATTTATTATAAATATATATATTTATTTATTGGCATAAATTGCATACGTTGACCGTTGTATTTAATTTGAATGTACTCCGTAGCGAAGCGCGGGTTTTCAGCTAGTTCAGTATAAGAAACTACACGCATGGCATAAAGATGCTCGATAAGAAGTTTTAATACTGCTGTGTACAAACCCTATTGGAATCGTTCACCTCAATGTTAACCTATGGAGAAAATATGTCTACTATTTACAGCTACTTTAATGCTGATAAATAAATAAAAATGGTACTTTTAGATAGCCTGAACTTTCCAGCCCCTTGTAACAATATTCATTTTATAAATTTCATCCATCAAAAGAATCTGTGAGCGTTTAAAACACACTATACCAGTTTTCCCCCCAATAATTTAAATTTTAAAATATTATTTTCATCTAAAAAAACTGATAAAGCACCAAGGTGTAAAAATTTCTTGTTCTATTACGTTGAAAAATGTTTTAAACATCTTTAAATTCAATCTGTAATCCTTCGATAAATTTTCTCCATAAGTTAAATATAACTAAAATTAAATATTCCAACAGAGCTAGATAATTATAGGAAGAATGTAAACAAAAAATAAACATAAATCAAGCACACAGGGCTCTACGCACCATAAGGCAAGATTCTGTAGTAGTGCCGGAACTAAACCAGAAATAGAGGTAACCGAGTGGTCTCGTCATCAGAGAGCCTAACCAAATCAGTTACCTCAAGGAGAACCTTCTGAATAGGATGCAGGTCTAAACAAGACATCCAAGTCCCTGAATTAGGGTAAGTGAGCATATTTGTATTTCTGTCTTCGTGTATTTCTGTCTTTTCATTTGTGTTCTTTAGGCTTGTATGTGTACTTGCATATACGGTGCTTTGTGCCCTTAGTGCAAGTTGTCCGTGTTTTTTTCATTTATTTTGACTATCTGTTTCAATGGGGATCTCGGGGCCTTGGGATGTCTTTAGGTTAGACCTGCATCCTATTCAGAAAGTTCCCCTTTAGGTAACTGATTTGGTTAGGCTCCCTGATGGCGAGACCAATCGGTTACCTCGATTTCTGGTTTAGCTACGGCACTACTACAGAATCTTGCCTTATGGTGCATAGAGCCCTAAGTGCTTGATTTCTGTTTATTTTTTGTCTACATTCTTCCTATAATTATCTAGCTCTGTTAGAATATTTAATTTTAGTTATATTTGTCCGTTTTCAATATGAGGATTTGTCGCAACTGCGCAATCTTTTATTGAAAAAATAAAAGTTTTCAACGCTAGGGTAGGTTTTCAGTTAATTTGTTCGGCAGTCTATGCCGCTTTAGTCGTTTAAGTTTTTTTCGTTTGTGTTGAATTTTTTACATTGTTGTACTCCATAAGTTAACATTGAGGTGGGCGAATCCAATAGGGTTAGTACGTAGAAGCCTTAAGCACTTGGAGGGCCCCAATGTAATGCAATTAAATCACTTTAGTACTCGGTAAAAAAATTCGCAGAATGTATCTCTTTTTGAAGCTTCTAAATTTCGGAGTCTCCTGACAATCGGATGCCATAGGCGCACGCTTCTTGCACCAGTGCGATGATCCACCACTGGCCATAACACAGTTAATTCATCATCGATTGTGCAGCTATTGGGTGACATCTGACACTCGCACATTAACGTCGGGACGTCATCGTCATTATTTGCATACCACACAGTGCACGCGCAAGACATATTTATTCATTTTATGAAATTCTCTAAATTGCTTGTATGTAATATAGCCCAGTGATAGCTAAGGCCGTCTGCACACGGCCTTAGCTATCATTACTGGTTACAAACTCGTCGGACGAGTTTGTAACCAGTTGCGCATTGTGCGTGTCTCCGTTCAATTACATAGGTTACGACTCATCACGGACTGGTTTGTGACTGGAGTCAGATATCAGTTTCTTTTGAGTTGCTCCGTGTGCAGACGGCCTAAGTGCTCAAGTTTCTGCTACGAGACGTTTGGGAAAGTTGTCAATCACTTTTAACACCGGTAAACAAAATTAAAATCTGGAATGTGTAAACATTGTGTTTCTTTTAAAGAAATTACAAAAGAAGAAATTAATTAGTTGACACAAAACATCTAGCAAGAGTATTCTAAATTTCTAACACTCAAGGGTTTTAAAATTGGAATAGTATCAATTGTCTATTCCCGCATTGTTTTCTTTTACTATTTCTTAGCAGCTATGAACAAAATATTAATTTCAGAAAATTCGCTAAAGACAAAAACATTATTAAAGAGAGGCTATATTTAAAAAATGGCCGAAGCAGATTGATCTATATATGAAAATACGACTTAGTTTGGAATTTCCCCAACTTTACTGGCAACGATTTTTAACTAGATGGACATGAAAGATCAAAGGTAAATAACATTGGGAACTAGAAAAAATTACAAGGGAGAGGGAGTCTAAAATCATAGTTATCGAAAAGAAAAGACGAAATTCCCTAGGGACAGTAACGGGACTAGAACTGTATGTATCTTGTTACATTCCACTCACAATCTCTGAAAATAAAAACCTTAACATCACGCTTCACCGTATGGGCGTAAACTTTTCCTCGCACTTACTCGGACTTTTTAGAACGTTATATATATATATATATACAGTCGGATCTCTATTTAACGAAGTCGCTAAATCCCGAAAAAAAGTTCGTTATATGGAAAATTCGTTCAATAGAGATTCATCTTTTAAAATACTTTAACCTACTTTAAATACTTTAAATACTTTAATTTGTCTTCAATTTTATTATTTTACTACTTCGATTTTTCAATTTTAATACTCTAATTTGCTTTTAATGGCTCTTCAGTTTGCCTTCGTAAATTGAAGAGCCTTTCTCAATTTTGAAAGACCCAGAGATCAGAACATTTTTATTTTGCATTCTGTGTATCCACTTCAAAACTGCCTCATCCACATCTTCATAGACACATGTTTTTAAACGTTTTTAACAAGAATTCGATGAATCATAATCTTGTATCTTATTACGATTTTTTATTATGGTTGATAAGCTGTTTGGAGAAATACCAAATTTTAAAGCATCCTTTATCTTAACGCCTTTATCTACCTCATGAAGAATTAAATTTTTTTCTTTGATGCTCGAGCACTTTCGCTTTGACATTTTCCAGCTACAAGAACCGAAATAACCAGAACAACTCTGATCAACAATCTAGAAAACAGGAGACTAGTTTAAGGACATGGTAAAACCATGTCTAGGTCATTGATCACCATAAAATGTGTTAAAAGAAAGAATAAGTTTGACAAGTTCAGAAATATTTTGAGAAATATGGAGAAAAAAATATTGGATTACAAGCAAAAGTTCGTTAAATAGAGAATGCACTTCGTTATTTGGAGGTTATTTTAAGAAGAAATTTGCAAAATGTTCTTGGTTTCAAGGAAAATTTCGCTAAATAGAGAAATTCGCAAAATAGAGGTTCGTTAAATGGAGGTTCCATTGTATTTAAAAAGTGAATATTCATATTTTCTTTATATAAATATTTATATTTGGGAAATGTTCTTATTTAATGACTGGCTTATTTGTTTTTCCACAATACCATATGCTCCGGAAGCCTGATTAATATTTCAGTTGTGCTTATCTTTTGACTAAACCGAATACAGAATATCTCGCAACATAGACATGTGCAATTCTGCCTAATACATGCACTCCTATAATTTCAATGTATAATGCATTATTATGTC